>JAMXBD010003681.1:0-107811 GCA_024138025.1 Combretum micranthum | reverse complement strand
AAAGGGGTTCCTAAAATCACATTTTGCTTAAGATTCTTAATAAGAATAAAAGCTGATTTATAGGAGGTTTTATCTTTTATTATCTCTACATCCGATATTTTAAATTCAATCTGCAATTTGTTACTTATGCAAATTTAAGAGACTGGGTTTTTTTTCAAAATATTTTGTAGGGAACTAACCTTCTCTTAAGCAATTTAAATATGCTCCAGTATCAATTAAAACAGTTGTTTTCAAAATAATTCATTGTTAATTCTAAGTTTAATGTTGATTATCCATTTTCTTGTAGTTATTTCTACAAGGTGTAATAGATAATCTTCATTAACTTTGGAAGATCCTGTCTTAAGATTTCCTTCATTCTCAGACTCAGATTCTTTTTGTTTTAAAACGATTTGTTTTAATTCAAGAAAATCCTTTTGTAAGTTTGACTGCATTTTTTTCAAAATTTTATTTCTTCTTTTTGAATTTTGATTTCAGAATGAAGATCATTAGCATAAATTGATTTCTGTTTCATTGGTCCTTTTTCGAGGATTTCATTAAGGTTATAGGGAAGTTTTGGTACAAAAGTATTTTTCTTCTCTATATCCTTTATGCATTTCATTTTTTCTTTTTCAGACATCTAACTAATTTAAGAAGGATTTCTTTTTCTTCTTCAGTTAGATAATAAATCTCATCAGAAGAATCATCTGAATCAATATCATTGACTTGAATCCCTTAGGTTTCATTTTCAGAAGATGATTCCTAAGATGGTAGAAAATCATTTTCTGTAAATATTTGCATGATTTTCTCCATGGTTTCTTCATCAAGATTTAATTCATTGATTTGGTATTGATCCCACAATGGTTAACTGTATGACCAATTTTTTCACATTTAAAACATTTTAGCTTTTTGTAAGACTTTCCCTTATATTTTTTATAAGGTTTTGTCTTTTCTTTCTTCTCATATTTCTTCCTAAAATTTTGGAATTCCTTTTGAAATTCCTTTTAGGTTTCTTATGAGAAGTGCATTATGAACATTTTGATTTCTTCTTTTGTTGTTCAAAAGAAGGATCATATTGAGCACATAAATCACCAAGACTTTGGTGTTTTTGTCTCTGTCATTTTTCATTTGTTTTTGTAGCCTTATATTTATGCAAAGATTTTCCAATCTTGTTAACATATGAGGCTAATTCTCCATAAGAAAGTGAATCATATGGTATTTCGCCATTGTAATCTTCTCTTATTTTGTTTAACTTGTTCACCTATTAGTTAGGTAAACCAGCTAAGAACTTTTCTTTCCAGAAGGATTGGTTACAATCATTTATGAGAAGAACTCTTTGGAAGAATACATCCTTATAAGGGTGAAATTCTCCTATGATTTATTTCATATTAGACAACAATTCTAGTACCTATCTCTGAAGTGAGATGGGTCTCCTATGAAGTGTTGACTGATGGAGTAGATTAGAGAATGAACCATATGTTGTATAGGTTTATTCTCTTCATCCAAGATTTCAGATCCTGCTTCATCTACTTTGTATGAAGTAAGAATGAAATCTCTTTGTTCTTCATTAGATAATTATCCCACCAGCCTTTTAATTGTCTAGTAAAATCGGAAATTATCATCAAGGCTATTTGATGATCATCTAATGAGTCATTGGCTTATTGGTGTTTGAAAATATTATCATTTGGTTGAGAACATTCAATATTCTTGTTCTGAGGCTCCATCTATGTTCCATTCATAGGTAGATCCTGCAGAATATTTATTTTGATAATTGTTTTCTTCATTTTCTTCCAATAAGAGATCAGGAGTGTTGCCTCTGATAATAGAGTTTCTAGGTTCTTTCCAAGAAATTCTATTAATAGTATTTTTAAGATTTATTGATCTTTAGATCAGTTAAATCTTCCATTATTGAAGAGTTTTTAAAACGCTATAGTTTCAGAAAGAACATTAAGTTTTCTGTGGGAGTATCATCTATAATAAGTCCTTTGAACTTATTAGAATTAGATGAAGATGTCTCCCTATTTTTTAAAGCTTTCAAAAATTCCTTAGAAGGATTCTTAGGAACTTCAAAATGTTTATTAAAGGTGCCTTAATTTCTTATCTTCTAAAGCTTTCAAGAATTCTTTAGAAGGGTTTTTAGGCATCTTAATCTCATTGGTCATTGTCCAGAAACTTCGATTCTATCCAACTATTTACCAATAGTGTGTAAATGTTGGTTAGTGAAGTTATTTTGTTCAATTATTTTTCTAACTTCAGTTTCTTCATTTTTGAATTTTTGAAGGGAGCCAGAGTTATTTCATTGTTCTTATAAACTTGTTTTAATTTGGTTAAAGGATGATGATTAGATTGTATATCTGACCTTCTCTATTTGCCATTTAAAACAATGCTTTATAACATTGATTTGTTTTGGTGCCAAATAATATTCTTTGAACCAGTCAAAGAATAATATTTGATATCCATTATCAAACATGAATTTATAATTTTCTTCTTTGATTTCATTTTTGTAATTAGAAAAGGTTTTGAAATACTAGTTTCTAATCTTTTCATTTTTGGTTGATCCAAATTCTTTGTTTAGAAAATCCCTATCAGGTTCGAAAGGTTTTTCTAAAATATTGAGTTCTAGATCTCCTATTTCTGAGAAAGTAGGTTCTTCGTAAACAAGTTCATTGGGTTGTTGGTAAACCATTTTTGGTAAGCCAATTTGTTCATTCACTAATCATTTTAAAGAAGGATTAGGAATTTATGGAAGATTTACCTGTGGGGGTAAATCTTGTGGAGGTAGAGAAATGATAACTTGTGGAAGAGGTGGATCTAAAGGTCTTCTAGAGGTACTAGAAGACTTAGATCTAATTTCCACATTATTCCTTAGAATATCTAAAGATCTTCTAGAGAATTGAATGGTTACCTTTCCTTCCAGACATTGTATAATGCTAGAAGGTTCAACATTATTCACAATTTTTTTTTTTGAAATGGATTGTCAACTTCCCATTGTTGAGGCAAATTAATTTGACTCCATTAAATTAATCTGAGAATAGAAACATTAGCTTTTGAAAGATTCGTTTGGATTAATAAGGTTTGACCTCTCCTGTCTACCTTAAAAGCCTTAGATCCAAATGTTTGTTTTCATTAGTTTGTAATATACTCTGTATATTACAGCCATTGGAAGGGATCCTTCCATCATTTTATAATTGTGTGTCTTTATCTGTAACATTAAAGACTTCATTATGGTTTTGTCCTTAAGTCCTATCGTGACAGTAGGATGACAATCAAATTGAATTGGATGATTGCTTAGGCTAGTTTCAATTGCAATATGAATTGATCGTTCATACTCCAATTCTCTAGAATCTCTAAGCACCATTAAGACTGATGTATCTAATCCTAATTTAGTAAGAGGTTTGGCTCCTACCTGGATTAAACCTATATGTATATAGTTTTAGTCATTGACCCGTTTGAGCTTTTAAAATTAACATGTGTATATATTCAAATGTTACGAATATACTCCTTAAACCTTGAAAGAAAGATAAATAACCCAAGAACTTAAAAAAAATCCCTAAACTTTAACATTAATGAGGAAATAATCCATGGGTCCAATTTATAAAAATTTAAGGGTATTTATAAGTTTTGAAAGTTTAGAATATAGTCATTCCCGCATCAAAATTTAGAATGTTATTTGCATATGTCCTTAATTTTATAATTTTATCTGTGTTGAAACTTAACATAGAATACCTGGTAAACAGGTAAAGCTAGTGAATGAATGTGCACAAGAAGGCCGAGAAAAGGAAATAAAAAATTGCAAATGGAAAAATCCTTAAAAATTATTTTAAGATTACAACACCATATATTGAAAGTTTGCTTGAAAATACAATGTCGACATTGAGAGTTTGCCCTAAAATTATGTCTATCACGTCTTTAAATCGAGATTTTCATCCCTCGAAGCCTATCTGAAATCGTATATAGAAAACACAATTTTTTACTAATTTAAGATCATAAAATTATGTCTTAAATACACGATTCAACTATTATTTTTTAAGATTATTTTAATCATCCCTAACTTTAAGAATTGTTAAAAAAAAAAAAACAAAATTTTCCCTTTTCCCTAGGATGTATGTTTACCAACTCGACAAAAAAAATTATCTAAAATACAAAGCACATAATCTTAATTAATAAAATACTAATACAAAATCACATCTAACATATGCTATTTTTGTTTTAACAAAAAGTTGCATCTTTAATGATTTTGAAATTTTGTACATTACAAAATCGTATGTACGGCATGCAACATTCATAGAAAAATATACATGAGATTTTATATCAATATTTAGATAATTATTTTTATATAATTAATATTTGTGTAAATAATTTTCTGATGATCAATAATTCAACAATTTTCTCTAAATATATAATATAAATTATTGGAATTAAGGTGTAATTTATCTAGATCATATAAATACTTTAAACAAAAGGTATTTCAGGTTATCATTTAAGATATTAATAATTGATGTTTACCTTAGTCCATAAAAAGAAAAAATAACTTGATTAATTTTATTAGAACATTATCCTAAGTAATTAAATGTTCGGTATTCTTAATCAGTATTAATCGACCGCTAAAATACTTTACGAAAGTTTTGATTGGTAATTGTTTCACTCTAAAATTAGACGCGCCCACAGCCACGAGCCAAGGCACCTCCAATCACTATTTATCGATCCATCGGTCAACTAAGACCACCAGGTAAGCCCGGTACGTCTCGAACCAACTCAAACTTAAAATTATGGTTCGGTTACTTTTATAAAATTGAATTTGCCCATATAATTCAGTTTGCTAAATTTTTTGAATCTAAAAAAAATGATTTGATACAGCTCGAACCATATATCGAAAAGAGAAGTTTTTTATCCTTTTCATTTCAATAAAAAAAATCTATGAACTGCCTTTTCATTTTTTTTTCTTATATTTAAAAGCTTTTTTAAAAACCGAAATCACGATAAGTTGAAATCAACAATTTTGACGTTTAGGAGGAATTCAATTCCATCATTACATCTTGAAATCATGATTTTATTCCAACTTTATTGATGGTTATTTTTTTAATTACTTTTTTATTCTGCATGTCTTTATTATCTATATTTATTGTATATATGATTCTATTTTATAAGGAGTTCAATTTTATTTCATTCCAACTCTATTAATGATTATTCTCGTAATTACTTTTTTTTTCTCATATTTATTTATTATCTATATTTAATGCAAAGGGTATTTTTCATAAATTTTATTATATAATCATTTTAGTGCATTCTTTTTCTTTTTTTTCCTAGCTACCACTTAATATGACATAAGTCATTTGGAATAGATATAGATATAAAACTTCAATATAAAAAGAAATTCAAGTAGTTAAATGAATACAAAAATGCCATACACATAACTATCATTTATTTCTTCATTTTATTAAATTCTCATAAAATATAAAGCCTACATAAATATATCTAAAAAGTTATCTCTTCACAAACCAATATTTTTCATTAAAATTTAACTATCAATATGTATAGAAAAAATTAATGAAATAGTTTGATGTATATTCATATCACAGTAGGAATGTATTAAGGCTTTAAAAAGAATCAATACTTACAAATTTGATATAATCTGTAAAATATCTCATAAAAGAAATTTTCAAACAAAAAATTAATATGTCACACCTCGCCTCTTTAACGGCTATGTGATGGCCAGTACCCCCGCAGGGCATACCACTGGTGAGAGGGATTGCCTGTGAGGTAAACAAAAGGCATTGGTCAGGAGTTCGAGTCACAACGGCTGCAGACAAGCTCATGCCATTGACCGATGTAATAGCGAGGCCATACAATACATTGAAGTCCTTCACAGGTTACAGGGTATTGGCCACCACATCTTTGTTGCCCGAAGGGACGGGATGTGACATAAAAGGCACCTTTTTATGTCACACCCCGCCTTTCACGGTGGTGTAATGCCAGGTACACTAGTCACCCCCAGTGCACCCTCAAGTACAATCAAAGCACTATTCAAGTATTGTTACGCAAATGTAGAATTGACCCTTGCTACAACTTTCAATAGTTGAACCTCAGACCTATGCCTTTTGTCTCTCCTATCTACTTTTAATAGGGAGCGCTTTTCACCAATTGAGCCGGGGACACTAGGGACTAGTGTATTTAGCATCACAGCGCTGCGGAAGGTGGGGTATGGCATAATATTTATTTGATTCATCAATATAATTGTTCTCATATACAACAAATGTAAGGACCCGGCCTATTTAATCTTAAAATTAAACAAGTTAAGTCTCCAACCACATATAATATTTTAATATTATATGTAAGGTTGTCCTAAAACTACTTGTTTATATTAATTGTTTGTTTAATACCACTATACCTTTTCTTTCTTTAAAAAAAAAAAAACCTTTTTAAAACAAAGATTGCTTACATGAGCAATCTATACATATTTACATTAAAACAAAAGGTTACAAAAGCTTGTCTCAATCTTATGACACAACAAAAAGGATTTCATCTTGTTTAACCCTAATAAGAAAACAAACTTTAAGATCTCTTTATACAACACAAGGCTTAACTTACGTCTTTCTTCAAAAACTTCTTCTTTATTCGCTTGCCACTCAGAAACCTACTCGTCCTATTCATCCAAGAATTTCTCCCAGTCCATCCCATATCCTAAATCATCATAATAGTCATTATCATTACCTGAAAAGAAACAACAGGGAGCCAAAGGCCCAGTGCACAGCAACAAAACCAAAGGCGAAATGGTAAGCAAACTTAAATTAATGCAACCACTCAATATCTCATTTTTATCTTTCTTTAATATTTATTAAACAAATCAACATTAGAGTATTCAGACTCCGAGACAATTTAGGAAAATCTGGGGTCCTGAGTAACACTCTCGACGCTCAGGGGGTTGATATAGGTAGCCCGAATACCTATATCTCTTAAATATCTTTACAAAAAAAAAAAGTAATCTCGTTTATGATTCATAGCCGTTACTCAACTTTACTTAACTTAATTCATAATATAAAATAATTCACATGCTCCCATAAATATCGAATTAAATTATACTATTTCCTTTTAAGATGAGTAAATGTTACACCGTTACTACATTCCCTATCGATTACCCATCGAGCCATTTAAAAAGAAGTCACAATTGCATCATGATATGAAGTCATTGCATCATGACAAGTGGCCTAAGCGCCTATTCTAACATGTCACTGCATCATAACACGTTCGCCATTCCCCGGACCGGATTTAAAGGTGAAAAACACAGTCAATTCATGCAAAACTTAAGCCGTCTTGAATTTAAGTTAAATCAAAGTATGCATATCCTAACAAACATTCAAGCAAGTCACTGCGTACCTGTACCCAATAGTGTATTACTATATTCACTTGGAGAGAAATTAACTGAAGAACCTTTAACTGAAACAAGAAATATTAAAACAAATCAATAATCGAACGTAGAATATATATATATATATATATAACACAATCCTAAGTTAGCTATACAAGGAGATTCATTGAACTTAAAATATAGTTTTATCATTTAATTCACACTTAAAACATGATTATATAGCTTATAGATTCATCAAGAGATCATATATGAAGTAAAAATGATAATTGAAGAAGACTGAATTTGTAAAACTCAGGGGATACACGGCCTATTTACACAGGCAAAATTGAACTGAACGCTGGCAGCGTTAGAATTATAAGACGACGGCGTTAAGCCCGGTATTAAAAAATTTGATTCTGTTCGCATTCAACCCTGCCTATACGCCGGCGGCGTCGAAGCCCTAATGGCTGGCGTACGCTTTGAAAAATAAACACCGACAAAATTTCCTTACAAAAGCCTGCGGCGTTTTAAGTGGCTTTAAAAAAATCGGTTCTGATCACATTCAACACCGCCTCTACACCAGCGGTGCTGAAGTACCAGATGTTGGTGTACACTTAAAAACGGACCTATTCAAAAAGTGTTTTACTTCCCTTGTTTTACACTTTGAAAAATATAACACTTTTAATCCTTCTTCAAACACATATTTAACTCCATACACTATCTTCCATTCACATTAACCAATCCTAGCAACTTTGAACTTCATAAAAACACATCAAACTGCTTCATTCACATCAAATCCTCTCCTACTCTTCACTTCAACTTCAACTTCTCAAATCAACTTCACTTCTCACCACCACTTCTCACAACTTCCATAACACATAAATAAGTTCACATATTAATAAAATACAACCAAATATATATCAATGCATAAAACCATTCAACTCAAATGACATTAAACTCATCCTACCATGGATTTTACATCTAAATGACAAGAAAGGAAATAAAACAAAGAGTTTATAATAGCTTCGACTTACGTGTAGAGGCTTTGACTTGGAGAGATTTTTGAATGCAAGAGCTTGATATTAGTTTTTGGTTTAGTGCTTATGGTTTGAAGATAGAAGAAAAAGAGAAAGAAAAGAAAAGAGGAAAAATTCGTATGGAAAATGTGGGCTGTGAAAAGAGACAATATTTGATCAAATTTGTGACTCATTATTATCTTAAGTTTGACTTTTGGGGCATATAAGACTTAAGTTTAAATTTGGCTTAATTTGGGTTTAATTTGGGCTTGAAAAATAGGCTTAACTTTTGTAAAATTCTATCAACAATCTCTTAGGCATAACAAAAGTTGTTTTGATAATTTTAAACATAACACACACATATTAATTCATAAGAGACACAAATATTAATTATACTATACATACATTAATATATATAAAACAATAACATTAATCTCAATACACATACTCACCTACAAAATAACACATATTCAACACAAGCACTAATCATATTGTTCATACACATATATAATATTTAAGATATACTAACTTAAACACATTTAGCCTATTACCCAATCATCTACTCCAATATTAACATTACAGCACATGACTCTCTTCAATTAATATGCTCATAAAATTCAATAATCAAAACAAAAAAAAAAATACAGATGGAAATTAAATGAAAATTAAAGTTATATCATTTCAATATATATTGCAAGCGGTGTCATAAAAATGCACATTAATAGGATGTTTTATTTTTTTTAAAGGTGGAATGGTTCATTTCAATTCGAATAATGTAGTTTGATTCATGACTTTCGAAATGAACTGTGAACCGAATTCCCATTACTGAATTGAACCATTTAGAAAAAAATCGAAAATTCAATCTATTTTGAATAAGTTCACAGTTTGGTCTTTCTTTGTTTCTTTTTTTATGTGCCCAGCCTTACCACTAGTAGAATGAAAAAATATTCAATAAGTAATACACGTCATTTGTATGTACATATAGTAGGTAACTATTAATTATATTCTAACATATGGATGAAGTAGTCAGCTGTTTCAAAAATAATTATACCATACGGCTTACGTAATAAAATACCATTGTAGTTACACAACACATCCCTACCAACAATTTGATCAGTCAAAGATAGACCAATTCATCACGTGTGTATATATATGGTGAGTAATTATTAATTATATTTTTACACATACATGAAGTAGTAAGCAATTTCAAAAACAATTACACCATACAACTAAGTGTTAAAATACAATTGGTAGTTACACAACACATGCTTACCAATAGTTTAATCAGTCCAAGATAGACCTATCCATGGGTTAGATCTAGATTAGTACCTAGCTAATATGCCACTAGAGGGTGTCGAATCGGGACTTGATTTGGATTGATAGTTTCAAACCCTTACAAGATCCAGTAATTCCCATTGGGTCTTGTTAAAGAAAAAAAAAAGAAAAAAAGAACGAAAAAATAGAAGAAAAAATTATAGGTTAATATCACAAATCATACATGAACCTCAAAATATGCAATTAGATACATAAACTTTGAAATTGACCAATTTAGTACGTCAACTTTAAAATTGATCAATTTAGTGCCTGAAAGAATTTTTGTGCATATTAATAGTATCTATATCAAGTTTTTTAGGTACTAAATTGATCGATTTTAAACTCCAAGTATATAATTGTATATTTTACCAAAGTTTAGTACAATTCACGACATCATCACAAAAAAAGCAATAAGTAAATCACATTAAATATTTAAACTATTTCTATTTAAATAGTAAAAATCTATTACTTATTTTAATATTTGATGTGTTGCTATTAATAATAAAAAATAAATATACCTTAAATATATGTCTATTTTGATTTTTTTTTACTTATTCTTATATGAAAGTAGAATATTTTCCTTAACAACGTGAATTTTTTAATCTTATAATATTCTTCTTAACCTTTAATGTATTTTTCAAACTCAAATTAATAAATATACATCTATTATAATAAATAATTTCAGAAACTTTTTTTTCTATCTTATTCTTCTTTGTATCATGCCTTTTCGATTTTCTTTATATATATATATATATATATATCATTATTGTTCATGAAATATTACCTTTTGCATTTTGTATCAATTTAATTTTATATTTTCAATGCGTGTCTTTCAAAATTACCTTTTTGATTTGTTCAGGTGCATGAAATATTATCTTTTCGTAGTATCTTTTTGGCGTTGCAACGTTTCAAGAAAAGTCAAATCATTTTAACCCTTCTGCTATCAAATTTTTTTATCTCTTTCACTACTTACAACCAATAAAATAAAATAAAATTGATGAGTAATATAATTACAAGGTATACAATTCATTATAATAATCTTTTATCTATTTTTTAATGATATTAACCTTTAATATCTTAATTTTATTTTATGGAAAATTATTGAGTTTTAAATATCAATTTATTTACAATATATATTATACATTTACATGTTCTTTAAAAATTTTAGCATTACTCTATCTTATATCTGTTCATATAATGCCCTTTTGATTTTTTTTTTATATTATTGTTGTTCATGTAATATTACATTTTCATATAAGTACCTATAGCCTTTTTTTTTTTCATATATCTTATACCTCTTCTTTTTTTAGGCCGGATATCTTATACCTCTTCATATGATGCCTTTTGAATTTTTTTATATTGTTACTATTTATGAAATATTATCTTTTTTTTATTGGTACCTTTTGCATTTTGTATCTCTTTAATGTTACCTTTTTCCTATTATGCCCTTTTTATATTTACTTATTCGACTTGTTCAGTTTCATGACTTATTATATTTTTATGGTACCTTTTTCAGTGTTGCCAGGCTTCATGAAAAGATATTGAAATATCTCAAACCTCTATCTAAGTTATATATTAAATAAAACATCTAAAATTTCATTGCATGATTAATTTGAATACACATATAATATGCTTGTTTGAAATATAGAAATTATAGTGGATAATTAGATAATAAAATAAGATGTGTTGGTATGATTCATTAATTGTGATGAATCGTGTGTTTGATTGAGTTATATAAATTAGAGTTAATATAATGTTGTATGTTGTGTGTGTTAGTATAATTTGATTTTATCTTGCTTAGTAAATTTTACGCATATAATGCTCATGTTTCACAAAACCAACCTAAACCAAATCCAAGCCAAACATAGCGGAAATTTTGGCTCATTTCAAGCCCAAAACCAAGCCTTGATTAAAGCCTAAAACTCACTTCTTAATCTTTCTCCAAATCTACCCCAAAAGTCAAACATAAAGGGACAATATCAAGCTTATTATTGTCACAAATTACAAACCAAAATAGATTAAAAAACATAACACAATTCGTGGGAAATTTTAAGCTCATTTTCCTAACCTTTTTAATCAAGTTTCCTTGCTTATCTCACGAAGAGTTCTCCTCCATTCACCAACTATAAGATAAGGTAAGTTAATATGCCATTTTATGATGATTATTATCTTTTTTTTTTTTTTTTCTGTCAAAATGAATCTCATGGTAGATTTCAAGTAGTATTGGTATGTTGAATTGTTTAAGAAAGCTTTTGGATGCTTGAAGTTATAGCAAATAGGTTGTTGTAAGTTTGAAAGTTGTTTTGAGTTGAAGTGTTGGGGTTAGATGAGTTATGTTATGAGTATGAGTTGTTTTAAGTAAACATGAGTTGGTGAAACCGGGGATGAAGGGTTTGATTCATGTTGAGTGATGTTTGATGTTGAGAAGTGGACTTTATAATTGTTTTGTGTAGTTGAATGCATGTAATATGTTGTATGAAGATTGTATGGAGCTTAAAGTAAGGTTAGAGAAGTGAAAAACGTGTAAATATGGAGTTTGAAACAAGGGAAGTTTGAAAAACTCCAAACATCCTATCAAACGGCCTGTATGGAGGGGTGTTTCAATTTCTATGTAAAGATTTTGAGTTGAAACAGTCATTGAAACGACCCAGATGGAGGGGTGTTTCACTTCATATCATTTTTTAGTAAAGTCTCTGGGTTAAAACGGCCTTTGATACGACCCATTTGAATTTCCTCTATAGCGACGATGTTTCGTATTTTCTCGTAACTTTTTCATCCGACCTTAGATTAAGGTGATTCAAATTGCATTGGAAATCTTAAAAAGAGATCTACAACTTTCATGTTTTAAGTTTTTGTAAATTCATAAACATATCAAGGCTAAAATTTTGATTATTTACAGCTACGACGTTTTTCAAATAAAGTTAAAAACTTATTTTACTAGATAAAAATGTGTAGTTAAGTATAAAATGAATATTTTTGAGTTAAAATGAGATACGTAAATGATATTTGATGTGTTACATTTGTTGAATGATATGATTAAGCATGATTTTAGTGAAGTTATAGATTTAATAGATAATTTGATTTCACATAGAGTTGGATATAAAATGAACTTAGTTAATAATATAAGTTCAACTTGGCTTAATGAAATTGAATGAACCAAAATGAATTAGATTGATTAAGTTTAATCAATTTAGCCAAGATTAATTTAAAACAGACTTAAGTTAATATGAATCTTAGTGATAAAATGAATTAGTTAATTATTTTAGTCTAACTTGACTAAATGGACTTAAATAAGTCAAAATGGATTAGATTAATTGAGTTTGATTAATTTAGCTTAATAATTGAACTAAATGATTAACTCTAATCGATTTTCTTAGGATTAAGTTAAAATGGGTTAATAACTAATAATTGGATTAGATTAATATGTTAGGATAAACTTTAGTCTAATATGGAGAATATGTTTTCAAATGCTTATTTGATTTGAATATGAATGATGCGATGATGCTTTTGTAATAAATGAATCTAATCAAAGTGAAAAGAAATACTTTGAAAGATAAAGAAGAACTGTCTGTTTTTTGACGAGACGATCTTCGCAGCCATAATGGGATTCCAAATTAGTATCTGATCAAATAAGGTAATAAAATGAGTTTAATATAAATGAATAATTAGACTAGTTTCTTATATGAGTTTAATTCTTGAATTTACAAATATGAATACCTGATTTATCTTTTAAGTTGGCTTATAATTTCCATTTTGAGCCTATCTAGATTTCCAATATAAGGTATGCAGTAACTTGCATGTTGTATACTAGGATAGACATTTAAAATGGATTAAAAACACGGCCTAAGTATGGAGTGTTGTTTTGTGCGTGTACCGTTGAATCTGGTCCAAGGAGTAACAACCTTATCCGAGTGGACATGGTAGTTTAGTTGCTTAGGCTACCCTCTACCATGATGATAGTATGTCATGGTGCCATTGCAATTCATATGTGGCTCGACTGGTAGTCGATGGGGTATACGGTATTGGTGTAACGTTTGCTTAAGTTTAGGGTGATATAATATGGTTTAGTTCACGTTCATGGGACCAATTGAATTAGACAATGTTATTGACTAAGACTAAGTAAAGAGTGTGTAATGGCTATGAACCCTAGAGGACGCTACTTTTCTTTATCGGTTATATCATTTAAGAGATATAGGTATTCGGATTATCTATATCACTCCCCTGAGCATCATGTGGTTATTTAAGACCTCCAGATTCTCAGTGGCTTGTTTCGGATTCTGAGTGCTCCGGTGTTGATTCGTCTACTTTAAATAAAAGATAATAAATTAATGTTGCTGCGTTGCATATAGTTAAGCTCGTGTGCCACTTCGTATGTGATTTCATTACTGTATACTGAGCTTCGACTCGTTATTGTTGTTGTTATTGTCTTTTCTAGATTCTGTGTTTAAGAATGATGAAGATGATGATGTTATTGATGATGGAGTTATTGTTGTTGAATAATGTTGGTGATGATGATGGTGTGGTTAATGTCGATGATTATGTTTGACTCGGGTATGGACAATCTGGGAAGTTTGAGAGGAGGAGTGAGTGAAGTAAGTCGATGGATTTATTTTTATTTATTTTTACTTTTTTTTAAGAGCTAGATTTATATTTTCAAGTTGTAATTTTATTTAAGGGGCATGTGGAGCCTAAATGTTTTGAAATTGTTGATCTACTCATAAGAGTAGATTATAAAATGATTTTATAAAGTTTTGTTTCTTAGAAAGTTGGTTTGCTCCAGTAGGAGTAAAACCCTCTATTGTGTTTTTATTAAAGTTTGGTTTTCTGAACTAAATCCATTTATTTTAGAAATCTAAATAAATGATTTTACAAAATTAAAATCAGTTAGCAATGTTTATGATAAACACATCATTTAAGAAAGCTCGAGCGTTGAATACACAAAGTATTATACATAGTAGTAATACCTTAATTAAATTTAGGGAGTTACAAAAATATCATTTTTATCTCTTTCACTACTTACAACCTATAAAATAAATTCAAACTTATAAGTGACATCATTATAATGTATATAATATATAATAATAATTCATTATCTATTGTTTTATAATATATGATCTCATAAGTATTTTTGCTATTATAACTTTTAATATCTTAATTTTATTTTATGAAAAGCCACCGAATTTTAAATATCCATTTAAATTACAATATATATTATACATTTACATGTTTTTTAAAAATTTGTGCATTACACAAGGTTCTAGCTAGTTCTAAATAATTCTCAAAGAAAATAGGCCAAAGATTATAATGCTTTTTAACCCAAATTTTATTATAAGTTTTAAATTTATCTTATTTAATGCTAAAATTTATCTTTTTTGATATTTAAAAAATCTGTCATTAAAAAATAATATAAAATCAAACACGGCTAGTCCATGAACATGGATTGTCATAGGCCACAAGTCCATGAATTGGCTCATAGACTTACAAGGTTTGGGACTCACCACCAAATTGTAGGGAAGGTTTTGGTTATTGGTCCTCAAGTGATGGTGTGTGAACCAGTTGGTCAACAGACCGATGTTATTGAACCTGAATCAAGGTTTAACCAAAACATATTAGGAGGTCAAATGTTAAACCTCTGTTAATGAAAATAGATTTTCAAATTATATAAAAAACCTAAACAAAATTCATGCGATTAAATCACTAATTAAGTTCACTCCATCGATCTATTTATGAAATTGAAATTACACAGTACATAATTATTTGGATCATTACTTCTTTTTTATAGAAATAAAAAGAGACATAGATTTTCAAATATTTTAGAGTGTGATTGGTTTGTTGGTTTTTTTTTTAGTCTATTCAGCATTTCTCTATTTGGTGTCAAGTGTTTGTGAAGAAACAAATTAAAAAATTGAAATTCAATTACTGATATATAAACTATACAAATATCGCCTAGTGGCATGTCCCTAGTCTCTAAAGTGAGAGGTCCTAAGTTTGAAGCCTCCATCCCCGGTTGTAATGGAAAAAAAAAAAGTTATGAATGTACTTAAGTTATAAACAAATTAAATACAAATGAAAATTTCACAGTTTTTTTTAATCGAATCAAAACAAAAATACATTGGATTAATATTATATTAATAGATCAGTAATATATAATATAATTTTATAATTTCAAAGGAGAGGATGACAAATACGAGCAGAAGAGAAAAAGAAAGATAAAAAAAAAAAAAAAAAACAATAAAAGCCAAAAAGTCTCCCTAACAATTGCCATGATTTGAGATAGGGCCCGGATCGGATGGCCAGGAGAACGTCTAGAGCATATCACTACCAAAGGCCAAATACAAAAGGGCCTCTTGACATACAAAAGTTGTTAAAAACAAGGAGAATTTTGAGCTAGTAAGAGAAACTAAATCTGCTTGCATAACTTCTAGTCCTACTTTTGCGATGGTGTTAGCTCGGAAAGTGAGTTCCCTTGGTGCATAAAAAAGCTTTCCACCATCAAGACATTAGAGCTTATCCTTGCAAGACTTAACCAAACAACAAAAGGAACATGGTTCTAAATTTGATCATTAATAAACTTAGAAGTCAGAAGAGAGTCAGTATTAAAAGTGTTGTGGTGTAGACCCTTGTCTACACAGATAGATAAAGCCTCGATAATGCTAATTAGTTATGTTTCTAGAGAGGATGTCTAGGCTATTTTTACATAATAGCCTATTATAATTATGTTGTTCTTGTTAACACAAATACCTCCAATTGTTGCTCGATGCTCTTTGCTTGGGACAACCGCATCACATTCAAAGATCACATTAGTAGGATAGGGGAGTAGGGGGAGGGAGGTTGGAATTTGCATGACTTGCTCTAGGCAGGAGGTTTGTTTTTTCTCTCTTCTGGATGTTGCCTACCATCCAACACCTTTGGCTCTTGATAAAGCTAGCCGGGGTAGGTTAGAACTGGCGAAAATTCTATTGTTTCAATCTGTTCACATCCCTTAAAGAGAGAAAATAAAAGTGCAAGGCCAAGGTGCCTTAACAACCCTCCATATATCTCATTTGATGTTTATATTGGACTTGATCCAACTGTTTAGGTACTGATGGAAGGTACGATGAAATCTATAGTCATCTCTTAATCCCTTCCACTACTGGGCTATTATAAGGCATTGTTTGGAAATATGCTCTCCCGTCTCTTCCTCTGTCTAGCAAAAGGGACAAGATTGTTTTGTAGCCCTGCCACGAATTCTAAGGTTATCCTTAGTAGGGAGGGAACTATTTACTAATCACCATATGAACGTTTTAAATTTGGGTGGTTCAAGAATATTCCAGATCTATTCTTGGTCCCCGTCATCCCTTCCCTCTTTGCCTATGAGAGCCATGTAAATGTCTTTGATTTCCATTTTTGTTTGGTCCCCAAAGTCCCATTTATCTTCCATGCTATCATCATTAGCGTCCTTTAATATGATGTTACCAAGTCTGTTGTGGATGTCCTCATCCATTGGGTATTGGAGTACTTCTTCGTTCCACACTCCAATTCCAATCCAAGCATCTCTAAGGGTGATATTGTATGCATCTTGGGTGAGGAAGTCGTACAGCCAAGTGTTGGTCTTTCCCTTAGTATTCCATTTGCCTCCCTATAATGAAATATTCTTCTCATTGGATGGTGAGAGGAAGGCATTGTTGTTTAAGAACTCCGTTGCTTTGCCTAGTGCCTTCACTAAGGGGAATCTACTTTATCTAGCAGTACTATATCCAAGCCTATCAATATGTTTTGTAAGTAGCGATGCCCAACGATACTTTGTAGTTTTTATTCTCCATGCCATTTTAATCATCCATGCTCTATTCTTTTGGTGAAGATCCATGTTGACAAGGCCTCCCTTGATTTTTAGATTTTTTATCTTAGTCTAATCAACCTAGTGGACCCGTCTTTTCTCTTCGGTCGATCCCTATAGAAAACTTATTGTGATTTTTTCTGCTTCATTGACAATTTTTTTGTTAGGGGCATTAATTGTGCATAATAGTTTATTACTCCTTTGAGTTTTATGGTGATAACCAGGCATCTTCCTTCCATGCTTAGGAATCTCAATTTCCATCCTGAGACTTTCCTTCTGAGTTTTTCTACGATGAAGTTCATGTATGAAGCTTTAAGATTCCCTCCCTCCTTCCTTAACTAAGACGCCTAGGTACTTGCCTGAGTTAGATTCTAGTTTATTCCAAACAGGTTGGCTATTTTAGCCTTTTCCTCAGTCAAAATATTCTTTGAGAAAATGATAGTTATTTTTTTTTTTTGCATTAACTTTTGTCCAACCAAATTTAAGAAAAGAGTTATGACATTTCTTATAATGTCCACATTTTGCTTTGTAGCATCCCCCATAAGGATAATGTCATCAGCAAAGAACCAATGGGTGAGGGGAGATTAGTGTCTTTATGCAATATCGGTGTCTACCATCCTTTATCTTTTCAGAAGCATGCTACTTTACTTAGGATCTCCATTGCTAGGATGAAAAGTTATAGTGAGATAAGGTTACCTTGTAATGTCCCAGCTAGCTAGGAAGGCCTCTAAAGTTGACCCACTGAAAAGAACCTCAAAATTGGTAGATGCAAGACAACTCCCGATGAGATATACCTAAGATTGTGGGAAGTTTAGGATTTTAAGGGCACTCCTTATGAAGTCCCATTCAAGTCTATCATATGCCTTCTCTATATCAAATTTAATCATTGTCCATTTCTTCTTTCCCTCTTTCTTTTCATGGTTTACAGAAGTTGTTGAAAAACAACTTGGTTATCTGTCACAGATCTTCCAGGGATAAAACTTGCTTGTCCAAGACTGATGAGATTGTTAAGCATGGGTCGAATTTTGTTTAGCAGGATCTTAGTGATCACTTTATAGACTGTCTTGCACAGACTAATGGGTCTAAAATCCTTTAATTTGGTCACTTCATCCTTCTTTGGTATCAACGTAATGAGGGTGTTGTTTAGTTCTTCTGGAATGGTATTCTTATGGAAATAGTTGTGCACCAGCTCATGCACTGAGGGTCAAACTATGTCCCGACACTTCTTGTAAAAGTTGGCATGGAAGTTATCTATTTCAAGAGCTTTGTTGCTACCGATACAATTAAGAGCTTCTTTAACTTCAACATTTGTGATTGATTTATCAAGTTCCGTAACTTGTTGCTGTATCATGCATACTCCAATGTTTTCCCAGGTGATCAGGTTATCTTTGTTTATAGTCTTTTCTGACCATAATAGATGTTCGAAATATGACTTGACATGGGATTTTAAAGAATCGTCTTCTGTTATATAATTCCCTGCTTCATCCTGTAAGCTTATGATCCTGGATTTTGATTGGTGGGTCGGGGTTAAATCGTGGAAAAAATAGGTGTTCCTTCCCCCTTTGATGATACATTTTGCTCGTGCTTAGTTACCCAGAGTTTCTATTATTGGTTTAGGATATCTTGCCATTCTAGTTCTAGATCCTTTTCATAATCTAGGAGGTTCTTGGAGGTTGGAATTGAATTTCCCTTCTGATCTAGTCAAGTTTTATCCCCAAGCTCTCTTTTTTGTGGTGGACATTACTAAAAATGTCCTTATTCTATTTCTTCATGGCAGTTGTGAAAACTTCAAGATCATTTGGTAGCTTAAAGCCCGACGGGATCCAATTTTCCTTTACAAAGTCCTTAAAATTTGGGTGATCTAGTCACATGGGTTGGAAACGAAAGGGTCATTTTTCCGTTAGGCCTCCTTTGATACCTTAATTGGTGGATTGGGGGGGGGGATATGGTCCGAAACTGTTTGATAGGTAGAATAGTTTGGTTTTCGGAAACCAATTCCTCCACAGTCCATTTGCCCAGGCCCTGTCCAATCTGCATTGGATGAGCCCACTAATGTTTTTTGGTCCCTATTACTCCACATGTACTTTTGAGCTTTGCCCTATAAAACTTTGTTCGTGCATGCCACAACCGTCCATACAGTTTTTGTATAGGTGGGCCCGTTGGGGGTTTGTCCGACATCCTCTCCACTTTTCTTCTTTTGTCAAGACATCATTAAAATCTCAATCATTAGCCAAAGATCAGAGATTGACAAGATCTTTCCGTTTGTCTAACCTCAAACTAGCGTAAATAGTTATGATATACCAAAAATGGAAAGAGTTTATTACCTCGATTTCTACATAGATAGCTTAGTTGTATGCGACAGCTTCCTCCACGTGGATAAACTCTAAGTTCCATAACAACATTATCCCACTATTGAATCCACTTGCTTCCACACGAGTCATTTGGGGAAACTGTAGTTGTCTTCTAAGGTTTTTCGCCTTTGAGCGATCTAAGTGTGTTTCAGTTAGGATGAGTATCTTTGGGTTGTATCCTGAATACAACTCGAGGATAGCTTGCCTCCTTCTAGCTAAACCAGCCCCCCTCACATTCCAGGCTAGCACCTTAAAAGGAATATTTGAGCAGTTGGATGATAACATATTCATAAGATCCCATTCGACCATAGTTCCGCTTAGCTAGTAGCAGCCTGACCCATCTAGGTTTGTACTATTAATTTCCATCTGGATTGAGACTGGACGGAATTTCACTCTGAACATTAAAGTTGTTCTCTCCTAGCATGGCATCTATTGACTTGTCATTCTGTGATCTAGGATCTGTTCGAAGGGGATGAATTGGGTCACTGCCAATGGGGTTATCTCCATCATGATGTATACTTCCACTCCCTTTATAGTTGCTTCTAGGCTTCCAAGACACTCCATGTCCGTATTTCTCTCCAATTTTGACATCTCCACATATAGTCTCCCTTTGTTTATCGCTTCCACTTGTCCCACTAGAGTTGCAAGGATTCTTCCTCTCGGTGGGGTCATTTTGAAGGAGATGTTTGCGACTAGTTTCCCTGCTCGGTTTTGTCCCAATTGGGTTTTGTCGATCACCTCTGCTAAGATTATCATTCGATAGTTCTCCGCTTGGACTTGGAAGATGTGCTGACATGGGTTCAGCTGAGGGGTAACAGATCTGTAGGATATGAGCTACATCAAAACCTCCATCTAGTAAAGGAATTCCATGGCTGTTTAAGCTTGTTGTGAGGTGGAGATTCTTATTTTTATGTTTTTTCTTCCATTCGGATGTTAGTTCACTGTAAAAGCCTTGAAAGTATTATTATTTAGGGCTAAAAGCTTTCCCGATGGAGGGTTAGTCCCTTGAAAGATCGTGCCAATACTATTAAGTTCTTGTCATGGGTTTCGGCTTATGCAACTGCGTCTCTTTCCGAGGTAGAGTTGTAGCCACCTGTTATGACAGGGTTATGGGTCTTTTTCATGTGGTCAAATCTTGATTTGTCCAATCGTTGACATGTCATTCTAAGGGAGTGTTTGGTTCCCATTAATTTATGGGACTAGATTAATTTATGGGACCGGACAAGACTAAATCTATAGTCCTTTGTTTGGTTTTTTATTTTGGGCTTAGGACTGGACAAGAGGCTACTAATGGACTTAACAACTTTTTTAAAAATTGTCCCATGTGGATAATGGGATAAAGGCTTGAATCACTGGACAACTAACCCTGCTTTTTCAAAAAGCCTAATCTACCCTTCTTCAAACGAGAGCAATTACCTCTCTACTTCTTATTGTCTGGAACTAAACCTTAGCTGTTGCTCAACTTCTCTGCTTACTCCAACACTCTTGAGCCTAAATCCTAACTCAGTGAGTCATTGTTCTTGAAGGCTAGCTTCGTAAGTCTCTCTCTCTCTCATTCTGTCATTTTCCATGGGACTAACCTGTTATTGTCTGTGCTAAATTTTTCTTTCAATGATGATGAGTTTGCGGTGTAATTTGGTACCTACAAAATACATTTTGATTCAATAAAATTTACCAAATTCAGTGTAATAGTGCATAAGTGCTTGCATGGCTATTGACTAAGTTTCTAATGAAAATTGATAGCATAATCCCATATCTTCCTGTTCTTTATTCTTTGATACCCTGTTTTGCGTGCGAAATGAAAGAGTACTTATTTTACAAAATTGCTTTTAAGGGATTAGAAAATAAGTAAAAGTGACGTAGCCATCAAAATTTTTCGAGAAAACCGACGGTTTGTTTTTTCTCTAACATGTTTCATGATGGGTGTGCAAAGGTTTTCATGACGCACGCACTTGTCTTGGGTTTGGTGTTGGTTAGGAAATTTCCTAGAAAAACCAAAGCTAAAGGTTTGAAACCTTCACGGATGAATTTCTGAGAACTTATGTTTGCTCAATGGTCAGGCAAATGGTTGAGTTCGGTGGAAATTCTTGAGATAATGTCAAAGCCTACATCAAAATTTTGGCTTTTTTGTTTTTCCCCCCCTTTAAATCATCGATTAGAAATTTCTTTGCATTATACATTGTCAAACTTTTATTGTCCAAATTTCCATCTTTACAAAGATGATGAAAATTGTAAATTTGATTGGTAAGTGGAATTTAATAAATTTATAGTTTCTTGTAAAATTTGACAAGTAACAATTTAATTTGGGGTATGTTAATAGTTTTTTTTTTCCCTTTTATATGCTGACATGTCCATTTTTCGTTGAAATGTCGCCTCTTTCTTTGTATTGTTTGTTTTATCTATTTTCTGCTTGCATTTCATTATATCTATTCTTTAGCTATTATGTGTAATTACTTGTCTCGTGCATACTTTTTGTATTTGTTATATTACTTTCTTGGTATCTTTGTTAGCCAACATGAAAGGGAGTTGTCCATGGTTGATAGTATTTAATCAAGTCAAAGGACTTGAAAAGTCTATTAGACCACATTGATGGTTGTCTAGTGAATATAGGTAAGATCTACTTTCTATTTTTGATTAATCCACATTAATGCAAGAAACAAATTTGGGGTATTGCCACAGATTTCTCCATGTCAAGGTCATTGGTTATCTCATTTGGGATTAATATACTCAGTAATCTGTTTTGCCATATGATCTTAAATATAAATGATACAACACCAGAGAATTCATAGCAAAACTCTTCAAATTTGCAGCTTCTTCTGTAGGGTCATGGTAGGATTGGATTTCTATCTTTTGTTATTAAGGTTTTGGCTGTCTTTGCTTATAGTTGTTTCCTAGAACCAAGTTACACATTTGACAGACCAAGTTTCCTCATATCTAAAGTGTCCTAGATCGTCTTGTCCTCTAATGGCATGCTCTTATGTATGAGCAACTTTCACGTCTATCCCACTTTTTGCTTTCTTTAACTCATACATTGCTAAATTTAATTGGAGGGGGAGGAAATTGTCATAAAGAGAATCCTGATTGGTTGTGTGGCTTCTAGTTCAATAGATTGTTTAGTAGGATTAGTCATTCTTGTTCAATAGATTGTTTATATTCAACGGAATCGAGTGACAATTGTCTTGACAGTCATTTAATGGGATTTATTTTATGACTTAGAATTTTCTTTGAATTTACAACATAGATAGTAAGGATAAAAAATATAGGCATAATTGGAACAAGATTGAAGAAGAAACATTACTTTTGGTTTTAGAAGAGTTGGTTGCTGAGGGTTATAAGGAGAGAATGGAACTTTTAAATATGGGACTCATGAAGAAATATTGAAAAGGATGAAGCAATGCATTCTAGAAATAAATCTTAATATGAAGCAAATTGTTAGCAAGATGAAGATATGGTCAGTTAAATTATCAGAGGTAGTTGACATGATGAATACTAATGGATTCGGTTGGGATGACACCAAAAAATGCATTGTAGTGGATAGCGACCAAGTCCTTGCTGAGTATATGGATGTACGCTCATGTTCTTTTCATCAATAAAGTATGATGGTCTCACTTGTTAATGAATAATATTATTATTGTCATATTTATGGTTTTGAATCTTAGTTAGTTTATGTGGATGTGATTTGGCTTTAAATTCTGGCCACACTCCATGAATTTCTAACATGAATTTGCAGCAAATGGACTATGGAATAAAGGTTGATTATCAATCATCTTTACTTGGATTGGTTTAAATAAAAAATTGCTTTCTTTTCTAGATCTATCAATACTTGAATTAGAATATCGCTACATTTGAGAAAATGGTTGCCACTTGTGATGTTCTAGTTTTATTTGTAACTACAAGCCAACAATATCTTTTATTTTGAAAAATAAGTACACCAAATACTCATACCTTTTTTTTTGTTTTATATTTGCTAATAGTATTTCTTGTTGATGTGCAGAGACACCCAAAAATTGACAATCATGCCAATAAAGAATTTAAGAAATTTGAAAGGTTGCAAGAGATTTTTGGAAAGGATAGGGATCATGGTAAAGCAGCCGAGACACTAGCAGATGCAGTGAGAGAAATGTAAACTGATGGGGTAAATATAGAAGAAGATACGTAATCAGTTCAATCTCCTGAAACCTTCAGTCATGGCTATTGCCACTCATTTGGAGCGCCCCCTGCAAGCATCGCAAGGTATAATATGCAGTTGACTTTGTTTTTGCATTTGAGAAGATTATTAGAGATGTTAGTAATGATTTTGCCACACTTGCAAAGAAAATAGCAAATCCTCCAAGGGATGACATAGTAGAAGAATTAAAAAATTAAAAACTTTGGGTTTGATTGCAGATGAAGAGTTGGATGTGATTATGAAAATGGCTTCAAATCCACAGTACGAAAAATTTTTTTAGAGGCTTCAAGGATAACAAAGGGTAACATTTTTTAAGCGACTAATTGGATGAGTTGGGTAGTTGATCGATATTTGAATAGGAGAAACTCTAGTAGAGGATTTGTTGGATATTTCAATTTTAATCATTTTATGGTGTCTCTTTAATTGTAAATGTAGCTTAATTTTTGGAATGGACATTTACGAAGTTCTTGCTTTCATAACATAAATGAAATTTGTCTTTGTTCTGAGTTTTTACGCAACCATTTGGAACTTTTCATGCAAGAATTATAATGATATGTTTAGATCATTAATTCAGCATAAGATTTTGATCCTAACAAAGCTATTGTATGTAAATTTAAGAGGTTGCATTTATTTATAGGTTCATATTATCTTGTGGAAGATGGTATCAATATAATTAGAACAATAGAGGTTAATGTGGAATGGGCTTAAATAATAGATAATCTAGTATAAGAAATGCATGATGAATTGAGGGCATGTTGTAGAAATAAGAAAGTTGCTTTTTTGGTTAATTACTTGTACTTTTTTTTTGTTATTGTAAAATTTCAAGTGTTGAAAATTGCTTGACATTACAAATTGGATTATGATAGTTATTGTAAATGTATATTATTTTTAATGATTTACCATTAATTTAATAATTAGTTAATATTTTTCAATATAATATTCCCTACTAATGTAATAATTAATATTGATCTAGATATAATTATATTTCTATGTAATTAATTAGCTTAATATTGGTAGTATTAATTTAATTAATTTTGTATTTATTAAATATTAAGATAATTAATTTATTATATTAATATTTAATGTTTTAATTAGGTAGCAAATTTTTGTAAAAAAAGGTTTAATCATGCTTTTTATTTAATATAATATGTAATTAATTTAAATTGTATATATAAATTAATCTTTTTAAATTGTATTTGTTAAATAATATAATAAATTAATTAATTAAATATATTACAACACATAGGTATAATGGTCAAAATATAATTCCTTTCTATACTTGTACATACCAAACATTGGACAGCATAAAAATTCTTGTCCAGTACCATACATTTCAAACGTGGTACAAGGAAATTGTTATATCCAATACTCACTGTTCCGTGCTCCAGTTCCTCTTGTTCTGTTCTGTCCTGTCTTTGCAACCAAACGCAACCTAAAACTTACTAATTCTATTCTACGGAGCCTTAGAATTGCTTTTTTTCCTTGAACCTCTGCTAATATTCTCACTCGAACCCGAATCTTTCTCAGTCCTGCAGCCCGACCTTTTTTTTTTCCTTTTCCCCATTAGAATCCAATCCCCATATGGGTTTGGGTTTTGTCCCATCGGGTTTGGTTTCTCTTGGACTTGTTTGGTTTCCTCCATGTTCTTCCTTTGTTCTCCTTGCTTATTTTGCGATTCCATTTGGTTGTCCTTACTAGCGGTTGCACACTACTTGATTTTCTTTGTCTTAGATTTATGACCACACACTAGACTCGTATGTCCCACTCTTCTAAATATCGTGTAGATTTTCGAGAGCCCCTTGTATTGCACTTGGGATAGCTTGTTTTTTATAGCAATCGAGTAGACAAAGGGCTCATTTAGATCTATTTGGATGCATATTCTTACAAACTTTCCTTTGTCTATTGCCATAATATATGAATCAAATTTTAGAATAGGCCCCAAGGCCTTTAATACGTGCTTCTAGAGAGCTATGTGAATTGTCCCATCAAGAATCCTATCAAAACAATTAAGTTCAACTTTTAGACAAAAACTAAGAAGATATTGTTTATTACTGTGAATCTTTAATTTGAATAGCCTATTTAGTAATTTCCAACATGGTAACTATATATGCTCTGCAAACATCAAAAAATTTGTTACTTAGAAATATTAGGTCAACGAAGAGGACATATTGATTAGTAAATCCACCATATGATACTTTCGATCCACTAACCAAGTCCAAATTAAAGAAGGAAGTGTGTTTCTTGTCTCTCTACGTGTAAGTTTGTGAAGCAACCCAACCCCTAAGATCTTAAGGGCATGCTTATTTCACCATACACATCGCCTTGAAGCAACATGTGCATGGCTTCTGTTAGCTAAGTAGGTTAATAATCAAGTGTTAGTTGTAAAATTGTGATTAGGATTAGTAAAGCCACAACACATCGGTTGATAAATTGTCAACAATTGATGAACTATTATACAAAATACATAAAGAAGCATTAAGGAAAGAGAAACAAGAATTTAAAGTTTAAAATGGTTTAAGAAAGTAACCATACAAAAGGGAGCTAGTCTTAACTCGAATATGCATGTTTGGCACGAAGCCTAAAAGAAAACACATTTAATCATCATTACAACCATTTGAAAGTCTAGTAATAAAACTCTCTCTAACATCTCTTCCAATTCATGTAGGAACGATCGTCTACTTCTTTGTGTCATAAAACCCATACCCATGAGAATCACAGTGAAGGTCTACGAAGTGATCACTTTTAATACTTGAAATAGTAAAACAGGAGCAACAAAGCCGAATACATCGTAATCAAGCACATACATGCATGCCATGCACTCTTAAGCTAATGTAACAAGCACAAGTTAAGCTTGATTAAATTTTAAGCGAACAAATAAGTATTTGCAGCATCCCAGAAATACTAACACACACAAAAGTACCTGTGACTCTAGCTAAACAAAAGAGGTAGGGTTTCCTTGGCGGATCATGCATCGAATAAAGGTGTTTGATAAGTCCCTATAACTTATCAGAAAAGAAAAGAAGGAAATAGTCTCATCCAGTTCATTCCCTCATAGGCTACCACCAATAAGCACGGTCTATTACAACGGTTTATATAAGGTCCCATACACTGTATAACTTGTTAGAACTTCAAATGTGCTTCTAATTGATCGTCCAATCTTGGAAATTTTCCTATGAACTATCTACTAAGCCTAACCATACATTTCGTGGGGGCCTAAGCGCCTAAACTACCACACCATCCCAAAGTTGCGATCATGCTCGCAACCTAGTTTAATGGTGCCGTTTAATCCATCCATCATAAAGGTTTATACAAAGTCCCATACACCATATAACTCGTTATAACTATATATCTGCTCCTTGTTGACAATCCGATCTCAGAAATTTTCCTATCAACTATTCGTTAAGCCTAACCACGTATTTCGTGGGGCCTAAGCACCTATACTACCATATCTTCCTAAAGTTGAGATCATGCTCACAACTTAGTCTGAGGGTGCTACTTCCTAGAGTAAGTAGCCAAGCAACAATAGGCACTTAATTAGGTTAAGTTTAAGTTTTTTTCTCGGTTATTCAATACTATACTAACAAACAACATGCAATTACTATGTAACTATCAATTGGTTTAAGTTTGCTATCCCTTTTCAAGTTTGATATATGATAACTGTTCATAATTGAAGTAAAAAATGGATTCAAAATTAATTATTATTTTTAATCCATTTGTGTTGTTTGTTACATATATGTCACTTTGGTTTAACCATATTGTAAATACCCGACCCACTAAATCCCGAGATTTAGAGTATCGAGTCTCCAACCACATATAACATTTTCACATTATATGTAAGGTTGTCCTAAACTAACAGTTTATGAAAATTGATTGATTAAAACTACTAAAACTTTATAAACAACTTTTAACAAAACAAGATTGCTAATAAAAGCAATCTATACATATATATACATCTTATGTACAAAGTTTAGTATCAATACAAGATACTACAAAAATTACAAGTTTTCTTAATACAAAAAGAACCCTAAGAGATCTTAAATTCGTTACATCTTAGGCTTATCTATTAAGCCTTCTATACAAAGACTTTTGCTTTAACAAAAAGCTTCTAAAAAAATCCAGGGTATTCGAGTCCTATTTGTCCCACTATCCATGAATTTCTCAAAGTCTGACTCGTAACCTAAATCATTATATAACTCGTCTTTATTACCTGCAATGTAGCAAAAGTGAGCCAAAGGCCTAGTACACAATAACAAAGTACAAGAACAAGTTATCAAGCCAAACTTAAATCAAATGAAATGCATCAGTGGACAAGTGGTTATCTTATTAAGTTTTCTTTTACAAAACAACAGGAGGGTGTTCAAACTTCGGGATCACGCTCTGGGAATTTAGGGATCCTGAGTAACAGCAGCTGCTCAGGGGTTGATATAAGTACTCTGAATACTTATATCTCCTATATCTATTCCATAAAGAAAATAGCTTCATTTAGGGTTCAAAAGTAATTGCTCGACTTTACTTAGACTTAGTCCACAATATGAGCCTAGTTCACAAGTTTCCATAAACTTTGAACTAAACCATGGTATTTTCCCCTAAGTTTAAGTAAACGTTACTCGGATACTATTCCCCCTATCGGCTACCCACTTAACCAAAATGAATCGCTATTGCATCATAGCGTACCATTGCATCATGGTAAAGTCATTGCATCATGACTTAGGTTAAGCGCCTAACTAACATGTCATTGCATCATGACATGTTTGCTACTCCTCAGACCAGATTAAACAGCGTAATAGACATCCAGTTCATCAAGAAATTAAGCCGAATTGAATTAAATCAAATTAGAGATGCCTAGTCCTAGCAAACAACAAACAAGTTATTGCATACTTGAACCCGATAGTGTATCACTATATTCACTCGAAGAGGAACTAACCGAAGAACCTTTAACTGAAATAAGAATATCAAAATAATCAATAATTGAATGTAGAATTCACATCTATATATATATATATACAAATCATAGATTAATTATACAAGGAGATTCAATAAGCTTTGCATATAGTTTTAATATTTAAGTCATGCATAAAACATGTTTATCTAGCTTATATATTTATCAAGAGATCATATATGAAGTAAGGATTGAAGATTGAAAAAGTTTGAATTTGAAAAACTCAGGGGATACGTGGCCTTCCTATGCAGGCAAAATTTGAATGAATGCCAGCAGCGTGGGAAATATACGCCGGTGGCGTTTCACCCGGCATTAAATATTTTGATTCTGTTCCAATCCAACACCGCCCATATGCTGGCGACGTTGAAGCCTTAATGGCCGGCGTACACTTTTGAAAAATAAACACTGTCAAAGTTTTTTTTGCAAAAGACTGCAGCGTTCAAAGCAGTTTAAAAAAAATCAATTCTGTTCGCTTCTAACACCGCCTCTACGCCAGCGGCGTTGAGGTGCCAAATGCCGGCATACGTTCAAAAACAGACCTATTTGAAAAGAGCTTATTTCCCCTGTTTTGCATTTTGCAAATTTCTAACCTATAACAATTTTAATCCTTCTTCAAGTTTATTTTTAACTTCATATACTATCTCCTATCTACACTAATCAATCCTAGCAACTTAAAACATTGAATCAACACATTAAATCACTTTAAATCCCATTCCACTCATCCTCAACTTCAACTATTCAATTCAACATTATTCCTTCCCAACACTTCATATAACTACTACAACACATAAACAAATTCACACAATAACAAAACACAATCCATCCTATATCAATGCATGAATCAAACAACTCAAAAGACCTTAAACTCATTTTACCAAAGATTTCATATAGATACCATAAGAAAGGAAATAAAACAAATGCTGTATTTGTATTAACTTACATGAGTAAGCCTTAGCTTGGAGAGATTTTTGATTCAACAAGCTTGGTGTTATTCTTTGGGTTAGGACTTGTAACTTGGAGGAAAGAAAAAGAGAAAAGGAAAGAAAGAAGATGAAAATTCGTATGGATTTGAAGGGCTGCCAAAAGAGTGCTTAATTAAGTAAATTTTGGACTTATTATTATCTTAAGTTTGACTTTTAAGGCATAATAGACTTTGCGTTGAATTTGGGTCAATTTGGAACTCATTTGAGTGCAATTTAGGCATGAAAATTGGGCTTAATTAAGTAAATTTTCTATCAACTATTTCTTAAACAATTCAAAAGTTGATTTTATAAATTTAAACATAACACAAATATATTAATGTATAAAAGACACAAATATTAATTATACTACACACATTAATATATATATAACAATGACATAATTTCATTACACATGCAAAATAACACATATGTAATGTTTAAGATATACTAACTTAAACACATTTAGCCTATTATCAACTTATCTACTCCAATATTAATATTACCAAACATGACTCTTATAAATCAACATACTCATATAGTTCAATAATTAAGACAAATAAAACATATACATGGAAGTTAAATAGAAATTAAATTTAGATCATTTCACATATTTACTTAAAGATCATGTTTTAAGGGTTATTTTAAGTCTAAGAAAAGAACCAAGTCATGTTTCGTGTGATTTATATGAGGATTGGCGAAGATATAAGAGGCTAAAAAAGTTCTGGGGTAGTCTACGGATAGAGTTATTAAGCTGTGTTCTTTTATAAGATTAGATACTTTAGCTCGTGTATTAGTTGTGGACCCCCTTGGTTTGGGGTTAGAAAGGTATATGAGATTATACAAAGGACCATATATTCCCTGTATGTTTTATGGGACTGAATGAGTTTAAGATGAGAGAGAAACACAGGAAAGATACACAACCCCGTGTTCTGATCGTGTTCTTCTAGAAAGCTCGATCCCTTTGAGTTACAAAGATTAGAGAGGAATATAGGCAAATACACGACCTCGTGTGCTAGCTGTGTTTTTTTAGAAAACTCAATTCCTCTTAGTTTTGAGATTAGAAAGGAACATGGGATGATACATGACCATGTGTTCCATCCATGTTCTTTTAGTTTTGTGATACTTCGTGCTTAGACCTGATATTTTTGTCGAAAAAATGTTTTGGAACACCTATTAGGGATCTTAAAGGTGTTAGATGGTTGTGTTCTTGCCTAGACTTGCCTATGTTATCTCATGTTTCCTTAATACACGATTAATCAAAATTAAAAGCTTAATTCATCTAGTTTTGACAACAACCATCAACTTCATTATGGTTTTTTCTAAAATTTTCAAAATTTCTATGCATAAACTCTTCATTTAATAGCTTTAACATTAATAACATTAAACTGCATGTTTTTTTCATTACCCACTTTATAGTTTAGTCACCTATTATCACCCTCTACCTCTCAAAGTCAATTTCCAGCAGAACTCCAACTCAAAACATATTCATTCTTCATCTTTTACATTACTAGAATAGTCTTATCTTCTTATCATCACATCTTCATAATACAAAGAGTTGATTTCGGGTCTTACCTTGTTGTTTCAATTGTGAGTGATACTCTAAGGCTAAAAAACTCTCCAAACTCAATTTTCTTGCTACTTACATTACATACCAACACATATAAGTTAGATTTTACACTTAAAAAACTATAAACATTGTATTTCAATACTTGAAAACCTCAAACTCATCTTATTATGAATTTCCTTAAGCTTATTGCTCTTCTCCTTCTCTTAGTTCACCTCCATTATCCACATTTCCTATTGCAAAGTAGATAACATTAACTAGTTAGTGTTAATCCTCCTTTAACCTTACTTAATTAACATTAAGTAGAGGCTACGGTCTAGAAAATCTCATGTTAGGTTTTAGTAGGCTTCCTAAAAAAGTAAGGGAAAAAGTAGTAGGGGAGGATTTAGGGTTTGTAGGGTGTCCATTTGGAGTGCCACATGGCGTGATCTCAACCCTCCATCTCCACTAGGTTTTATTTGGTAGTTTTTGTTAACCTAAAACCTTTAGTCAAACTAACCTTAAATTTTGTTTTAGTTAACCTACTAATATATATGTATATATATATTTGCCTATTCCTTCTGTTTAAACTCTTAACCATGTTCCGGCTATTATATTTAAATTTTGAATTTTATGGGTGGTATTTGGACCATTTTAGTTTGTATGTCCTGACTTTTTAGTAGATATTTGAATAATTCTTAACTTATGTTCTTTTGGTGGTGGTTTCTTGGGGTCTGTTTGACGTTGATGGTGGAGGGCTTGATGCTAGTGATGCTTCTTCTTCTTCTTCTTCTTCTTCTAAGTTGCGTTGTGACCTAGATGATTCAATATGAGTCACCCAAATTTAGCTAGCTCAACCTAAAAATAGGCCGTTAGTAGGAATTGACCCACTTTTATGGCCTATTTTACTCAAATCAGAATGAATCGATGCGGTTTCATCTAGTTTCAATAACATTAATTTAGATTCATGGTTAAGTATAGTTTAATGAACCTAGAAAGACTCATAATTACCTAAACCTAAGCACTCTAACTTGTTGTATTTGTTTAACTTTGTCCGTCTAAAGAAAGATTCATCGAAAGATATATGCCATCAAGATTGTCTATGTGGCAATATAAATCCTAATGAGATAACATCATAAGGATGATTTAATAATTTAGGGTAAATGTCAGATTTAGTACCTAAACTTTACAAGAAAATTCAATTTGGTGCCCAGATTTTAAATTAGTCAATCTAATCCCTAATCAAAAATCTTTTTACTATGTTTATTATCTCCTTAAACATTATTTATTCTATTTGTTGACTTGGAAGAGTAAACGTAAGTAGAACTTTCACTATTCCTCTTAGTAAAGTCTAATACTGATAGACTACTTCTTCAATGATAGAAAATAAAGCAAACGGTGTTCGTGAGGTATTAAAAACAATCATAAATAGTTTGATTGAATATTAAATTAACTATTTCAAAGTCCAAGACTACATCTCCACTTCCAACTATTTTATTCTGTACAAGATCCCGTAACTTGTACCCATACTCATCAAGTGTATAAATATGAAAAATACACTCCTTTGAACATGCATTGAGCTTTACTCTTTCATACTTAAGATTACAAAAAAGTGTCTTACAACCAAACATTCGTATGTGACCATAAGAGATATTTTTACCTATCCATACTTTCTCTAGGATATTGCCAACAAAAGCATAAGAGGAAGATAGATCGATCAAGTCGATGATTGTCCTCATTGATTCTCCGCACAATGATTTAGGTAATTTAGCATGAGACAACATATATGTAACTCTCTCTGTGATAGTGCAATCCATCCTTTTGATAATGCTATTTTGTTGTAAGGTCTTTAGAATCGTCTATTCATGTTTAATTCCATGAATTCCAAGATATTTGTAGAAAACCTCTATATTCACCATCATTAACCGTTCAAATATATTTCAATTGTTTTCTTGTTTATCTTTTAACTCTAGATGGAGTTGTTTAAATATACACACAATTTAATATTTAGATTTGAAATTATTAAGATATATCCTTAATGGTTTTGATGACAACAAAAAAGAACTAAATATATCCAATCAATTTAATTAAGTGTGCAGACTTTGTAACTGGATATGTTAGATTATATGTCAAAAGCATTGTCAGAACCTCTATCAGAAGCTGTGTTAGAATTTATGCCAAAACTTTTGCGAGAGGCTTTAAAATAGATGATAAAGTTTTTATAAGAGCAACATGAAAACCTTACTTTGTTAAATATAGAGTTTTTTGTTAATCACCCAGCCCTACTCATTAAATGTATTTGAGTAATGCATCTAATGCATTCCACTCAAGGATGATTAAAATCCATGGAGATAAGTTAAGTGATAACTTGGAACTTACGGATTCTAACAAGTCGTTGAAGAAATTTTATTTAAAGACATCTATTATGACATAATGATATTGGGCTTAAAGACGAATATTAGCTTTATTAGAGTTGTGCATGGAGGCAGGTTATGCAGGCTAGCTTGCATAACCAGCAAAAAAATGTGGGTTAAGCTAAAAATTTTAGCCTGTTTAATGTGCAGGCTAAAAGGCTTGCCTCGCATAAGCCACATGTTGAAGTGGGCTAACCCGCTACGAGTGGAGTTGGCTCGCGAACCCGTACTTAAAAATCATATAAAAAGAAAGAAATATAGATCTTATAAAAAAAGCCCTAGTACGTTATCATCTTTCTTTTCTCTTCACTTTACTTTTCTATTATTTACTTGTTCGATGTTGATTAAGTAATTTTTATGGGTATTATGTTTTAAACTTTCAAACTTTTGACATTATGTTCATTATATTCTCAGTCCTTTTATCAATACCTTCTCTTTTGAATCTATTAGATATTTAGATGCTTCTATGCAAAATAAGCAACACATGATATCAATTGATGATTTCCATGATGTATTTTCCCTTACCATGCTAAAGAAAAAAATTGGAATGTATTGTAGTTTCTATTACTGAGAATAAATCTCGTTATGTTGAGATAAAAAAAATTTCAAAATAGAAGTCTACAATTTTTCCATATATGATTAACATATATGATTAGTATGTAGATAATTGGTGAGATAAAAGGAAATATATTCTACATTTAAATTATTAAAATTAAAATTAAAATTTGAATTCTTATAATTTTTTAAATAAAAAAAATATTAGCGGGTTCACGGGCTAGCCTGTTTAACCCACTAACCCGTACGGGAAGGATTAGGTTAAAAGTTTTGGCTTGCATTGCAGTGCGGGCTAAAGTGGGTTGACTCACATAATTAGTGAGATGAGGCACGTTGGGTCTGTGTAACCCCATTTGCATACCTTTAATCTTTATCAAAATAACCATTATGATAATATAGATAAGATATGCTACAACCAATTTCCATATTTCATAGAGCTACATATCGTGTGGTTAACAACATCGTCCATATATTTGCAAAAGTTTTTAAATTTGAAATTTTAAAGAGTAAATGCAGCAATGGATTAAAGAATAGGTAAAGATATTTTACTCAATGTATCAAGATAACAATAAGCAAATTTTGTGGGATATTGTCAATCTTTTAAATGTTTTAATTTCAATTGGATAAGATTTGTTATTTCAAAGATATTTCTTAAGTAGTCGTGATTCTTTCAAGGAAACCGTTATACAAAAAGGGTATATAAGAAGACAAAGTTCAAATTTTGAAGATATACTTATGCTCATAATTCTAAGCTCAATGCTGCCATACTTACATCTGCTAGAACTTTTGTTAAGAGTAGCTTACATTACATTTTACATTATGCTTTGCACTTAAACTTGTGAGAACTTAGTTGTATCTTTTTAAAACTATTCTTGCTCTTTTCTTTGAGAGTTAGATTAAGAGGATCACTCTAGTATATTGTAGTTCTTTTATTAACCTAGGTGTGAGGCCTGTGAGATAGAGTAAAACAAAATTGGTGCTTATAATCTCTTAATTGATTTTTCGGTGTAGACAACTGGATCCTTAGGAACCTCTTAAATCCCAAGCCTTATTTATTTTATGCACTTTAATTTATTATTGTTTTTACATTGCAATCGTTAACTATTTATGCATGTAAAATTAAAAAATTTGCAACAATTTACTCCTTCCCTTATGTTTGTTAACTAGGAACTACACTGAGCAACCACAACTTTATGACGTGTTCATTTGTAAAGATTACAAATAAAAAGAGCATAACCTACCGATCTATCTTGCGAATAACTCACACCTGTATGGACTAAATCATGTATAAGAGATTTCTTAACAGGTGAATTTTTGTGAGATGCAACTATATGCTATTTGCTAGCAAGACAATTAATATAGGTTTTTGGAGGCATATCTTTTACATCAAACAAACGTTACTTCCGGACAAGTATCTGTAGTTCTTCTCACTCATGTGATCACTCTATTTGTGTCAAAGTCTATCGAAGAAATTAACCATGTTTGCATCTCTTTTAATTAGTTTTGCAAGCATTAAGCAAATGTTATTATTCTTCTTCCATTTAGCTACTATAAGAGTACCATTAGTGATGTTTAAGTAAATGGTATTATTCATCATCTAATTTTCCTACAGTTATAAGGCTTAAGTGACTGTATGTAACATATCTGACATCTTTAAGAATAAGCCTACAATCAATATTAGTCTTCAAAATGATATTTCTAATGTCAACAATTTTTTATGTCCATTTTCCCATCTTAACGTTACCATAATCATTGACCATGTAAGTTTAAAAAGATTCATCATATGACATCTCATGAAAAGAGATACCAGAGTTCAAAACTTAATCATCATCATGAAATGCAATATTAACATAATCACCATCCTAAGTAACAATAATCATGCCATTTGCTACTGCACCAACCGTGTTGTAACATTACCCTTTTTTTTCATATTTTGGATTCTCTCTTTAAATGTCTTGACTTGTCATAATGATAGCACTGAATATTTTCTTCTTGATTTGGATCTTCCCTTAGATTTTTCAAATCTATCAAATTTATCACATGAGCCGCTAGTCTTGCTCATACCATGTCTTTCATGTTCATCAATGATTAATGCTCGAGTCTCAGAACTTGTACCAAGTTTATTTCTTCTAGTTCTTCATACATCAAGTTGTCTTTCACCATTACAATAATGAGCTTTCCTTCCAAAACAAAACTACTAATTGACACCATAAATGTTTTCTAGCTAATGGATAGTGAACCTAATAATAATAATGCTTGTATCTTATCATTAAGTACCAAATTCATAGCAGATAATTAATTTGTGAGTCATTTAAGCGTTATGTCATATTGGATCCATCCTATACTTTAAATTCACATCTCTCCCAATCAATAAGGTTTTATTTAGTGTGATTTGTCTCTCATACACAGATTCAGATTTATTCCATAAAACATCAGCTCTAATTTCTTAAGCAATAGGATAACATACACTATAACCAGCACATTGCTAGATATAACAATGATATAGTTTGCATAATTTAAATTAGAAGAAAATCTTAGTCCTTTTATGAATACTTTCTCAATATGAATAACAATGAATAAATAACAAAGAATGGAAATTATTACTCTAAAGTATTCTAGACCATAAATTCAATAAAAGATATTTCTTCACAATTGGGATCCAATAAACCATCTAGTTTTGAATAAAAATTTGTTTTAACCATGATTGGTTTTCTTCTAATTTCATAAAATGATTTCCTTCTCATCACAATTTGATATCAATACTCTGTTACGTCATGAGGGACTTAAGTACTTTTAACTTTTAGTCTTTTTGTAAAATAAACCGCAAGTCTTCACTTTCATTTTCTTAACGATGCTATTTTTGCCACGAGTTTCCAACAACATTAATCACTTCTTTATTATTATTGTTGTTGTTATCGTTGTTGTTATGGGTCAAATGTGTTGGTATCAAAACCCAATAAATTTGCAAGCATCTGCTTCTTCTTCTCGTTATATTTTATTATTCTTTATTTTTCAATCTAATCAAAGCCTAGGTTTTTAAAATCAAGTTAGGATTGTTTAACAAAATTAGGGTTTTTGGAATTCAATATAGCTTTTCAAATCATATTAGGATTTTGAAGCAACATCATTTATTTTATTTTATATTATCAAATCGGGATTCTTGATAAACCAAAGATTAAATAAAAAATTAGTTTTTTCTTGTGTTAAGGAGAAAATTGTGCTTTTGTGAAAGAGATTAGTATTTTAGTCAAAATATAAAATTATGCAAACTAAGATTCAATTTCTTGCCAAAAGTAGTTTTCATGATTGAATAAGTTCTCAAGAGTTAACAAATGTACACCTCATTTCAACCAAAAAAAAAAAGTAAATTTATAAAATGGAAATCTTTAAAATAAAAAATAACCACCTAAAATATTTTGAAAAAGAAACCATGACTTGGCAACCCCTAAAATGAGTACGTAAGTATCAAATGACATAGCCATCATAAAAATACATAAAAACATTTTCCCTAAAAAAAAAGGAGCAAACATCTTCCTTTTTCATTTTTCTGCATTTTTTTTAAATCTTCGTTTGATCAAATTGGGAAACATAAGAGTTAAATCTTTTATATTTTGTAAAGCTTGATTTGTAAGTCTTTAAATTTAATTTTCAATGTTCTGGTACATTTAGTTTCCCATGTTCGACTTAACCGGTGTCCAAGAGTTATGGTGAAAGTTGACATACAAAATCACAGAAATAGGCCGGTTTATTCTCTCTTTTTTTTAATCTAGTTTTCAAAATATTCTTCCACCTAAAAATATTTATTTATATATTGTTACAAAATTGCATAATGCGGCTGCAATTTTGTATTATGTTGCATAATCCAAAATTTACAAAGTAAGAGCATTTGATCTATAACTCATCTTCTTAGAAAGTAAACCAACAGGAAGATGGCTAGAAAATTATGATAGTAAACTAGCTTACTTGAATTTAACAAGAGGCATTTACAGTAATAATATCACTATTGATTGGAAAAGTAGATGAGGAAAACTTATGGAAGTCAGTAAACAACATCTCTAACATGTTCATAACATTAAAATATTCTTTTTATATAAGGAGAAACCTAGCCTATTTCTCTATCCAAACATATCTGCCATTGTTTTCCTTTTTTTCATTTTTTGCCTTAAACTTTAGTCGATGAGCCTTTTAATTTTTTTTCTTTTTTTTTTAAAGGAAAAAACATCTTTGATCTACCAGTTTATTTTAGATAGACGAAATCTATAGCTAGCAAAATTAAAGGGAAAAATGTGAGATTTCAGGTCAATGATTTTTTTCCCCCTTTATTATAACGAAATGGTGAATTGAACTCTTACTAAGAGATCAAGAAAGATATTACTAAACCACAAGAACATTATTAGACTAATAGCAGTTTTAATGGATTAATAATGGAGTTCCTAGTTCTTTTAAAGATCCATCAAAGATCAAGGTATCACTGGATTAGAACACACACCAATGATGTGCACAGACCAACGTGTCAAATGCATCACTGTATATTACCAATAGTTGATGATGCCCTTTGAACAAACCCAAACTCCAATTTATAATAATCCATGTTTTTTGACCCTATTTATGCCAATCTGTATTGGTTTTCTTTAATGATACATGTGGTCTCCAACATGGAAGAGCACAACTGCATATTGGGGCCAACCTACAAAATATCTTGGGCATGTCATTTCATGGGAGTTGCAATAGACTCCAAGAAAACATTAGGATCTGTTTTGGAGACTAATTTTGCTCTAAAACACAATCCTGTTGCATAAAAACCACATAACAACAATTTCTGAGACTAGATTTTGTTTAGATTACATTTTACACCCAGCATAAATCAAGTGTAACCTGAACTTGGTCTGCTTCCAGGATTGAAAAATCATCCAAAAGAATATTCAAGTTCATCAAGTCGTAATCCGCCAATTTGCTCAAGTGTAGCGACCTCTTTTGTTTATTAGTCCTTACTGTTATCGCCATCTTAGCATCATTTTGTGTGCATTGCCTCCAGAAACTGTCAATACTTGCAGGGCAAGGGCAAGAGCAATCGTCTCTTTCTTTCAGCTTCTCTGAAATAATCTACAAGAACAAATTGTTACTAGTTAATATTGTTATTTTGTTGCTCACTAAAACATTCAGAAAAAATATTGTTACCGTTAATATTGTTATTTGTTGCGCTCTAATACATCCAGAAAAATATAAATAGATCTTTCTTTTTCCATATGCAGGACGAAATATTCTAATGTTCACAAGCTAATGAAGTTGCATCTTAATATATGTGTGCATCAACCTACTTCTTCATGCACTTCTACAATTTAGCAGGCCACCACTTTGGTCTTACAATTTTTAAAGCATTATCATCAAATACTTGTGGGGTTATAGTTATCAATATTAACATGACTTTAGAATTTGGCTTTTTTCATAAATCGCATCAGCCAAACAATTGTTTTTCTTTCTTTTCTCTTTTTAAGCCCAAACAATTCAGGTTGAATCATAGACTTATCAACTCTCAGGGGCATTTTCAACACCGTAAAACAAATATTGTATAAAAGGTACTATAATGAGATGATGATATGGCCGTTTACATGTATCTACATTCAAAATCTAATTTAGCTAAACACTCCATTCCAAACGGGTGCCAAACCGACATTAAAACAATACTAAGCCAACAAACCAAATAGGTTTAGAATAGAAGACACACATACCATGATGCAGTCCATTGCATACTTGGGATGCAATTCTAAGCATATTTTCTTTGGACAGCAGCCCCACAACAAACCATCTAAAAGTGCAGCATAATCATATGATGGCTTAAATATATTTAACTGCAGCAGCTCTAGCCTATTGTCCTGGGCAAGGATAGGGTCTCCCACTTCTTGAATATCAAACTCTGCTGTCATACTCTACAAAAACATGTTTATAAAAAATACATCCATCAATTAGGCAGTACATATCAACAAGCAAATTGGCAGATATGGGTACATTTGTCTTGTGAAAAACATTTTCCATGATTTTGTCAAGATTTATACAAAAAAAAAAAAAAATTATAAATGCAATATATGGCTGCAGTAAATTCATTAGGTTGCAATAATTGAGTGGCCTTAGCATACATAATTGGCAGCTGAAGGTTGTGGATTAAGACCAACAGTGGCATAAAATTAATGGAAAAAGAAGCAATTTTCAATTTCTTAAGCTGGAATCACTTTTTAATTTTCCAATAGCATTTTATCATAGCTGTTAGATGCTATAACACACAGCCAAGTACTTTTGTTACCTCCTAACACCACATACCATGAACAATTACGACTATCAATTACTGATAACATCATCTAATATTACATACTATGATAATTTTTTATGATTATGCAAGTAAATTATATACATCCACACACACACACACACACACACATATAAATGACCGAAAAATATTTTCTGCAAAACAATTAGATTTGTACCTTTGCTGAGACGAATGTAGTTTTAGAGCCTTCATTTGTGTTGACTTCCCCATGAAGTTGTTCAATTGAAGAAAGAAACTATTACCAAGATGATCTTTTCCACTTAAGTCAATAGTGACTTCCCATTTACATTGAGCATTAACCAACAAGAAGTATGGAATAGTTTCTCCAATGTACTGTAATGAACTCAGTTGCGGGGTGTCAATCTTAGCATTTGCTAAATTCATGCACCTATTAAGAGTGAGGCTCTTGAGCTTATTACTTGAAATCTCAACCTTTTTCAATAAATTACAATATGAAAGTGATAAAACCTCGAGAAGTGAAAATTTCGAAATGAGTTCATGAAGTGTCTTGTCATGGATGGTTACATGAGTTAGTTCAAGGAATTTCAATCTTTTGCACATAACCGCATCAACATTTATTAAGGGCGAACATGCTACACGACTACAGTCTAAATCCAACCCTTCAAGACTTGGAATTTGAAGATCAATACTCTCCATTTCTTCAGAACCCACTACTAATCCAAGTCGCTTGAGATTAACAAGACCTGAGACATTAAAATGACAAAGGCCCTTGCAATTTGTCAATACAAGTTGCTCTATAAAAGGGCATCTTTTAAAGATGTTCTCAAACATCATTTCATCTAGAATTACACACTCAAGATATAAAGTATGAAGACTCTGCATGTGTGTATCAATTTCGACTTTCTTTGGCAGAGCCGATGAAACACCACTTCAAATTTCTTCAATCTAACAAGTTTAGAGATTGACAAAGTCCTGAACCCCCAACAATGTCGGACACTAAGTTCCTCAATCAAAGGGAACAAATTGAATAAGCCTTGTATTAGTTCATCATCAATTTGAATACCACCAACTGATAGCTTCCTCAAAGGATAAACCCTTGATTTTTCCTTTGCTAACAAAATCTGTCCTAGTCTTGGAGGGTTTATCCTGCAACCACATAAGCTCAGAACATTTAAGGATTTGGCGGCAAGAACCTTATGTGGCAAATAATAGGGAAATTCCGCACTGTATTCAATGAAGAGATCCATTTCCTCAACATTTTTATCCACAGCTATTGTTATTAATGCATCAACGAGTCCCAGAATTTCAGGGCTAACATGATTGACAAAAAGCTTGAGCTTTGGTAGGCATACCTCCATTTGGCTGAGCCTTTGTATTTTCCTCTCGATAAAATTTATAAACCTTTCCATAGGATAAAAGTACGTTTGGTTAAAATCCCCGAAAGGAAATGTCTCCCATATTTTATTCCACCTTTTTGATAAAACACTCGTTTTAGCCACATCGCGTGATGGAAGCAGAGACATGATCTTGTGAATTATACTCTCAGGCAACTCTGAGATCAAATCCATTAGAAGCTGTAATAGTAAAAAAAAAAAAAAAAACAAAAAACAAAAAACAAATAATTTTAGGTTAAGCATCGACATAACTGATTCAAAAAGTGGTGATAGGCAGTGATGATAGAAAATGAGACAAAATGATTTCTTTCCTTTTTGAAAAATAGAAATCATTTTCCCCATTCCATTTAACATATCCCACCAGCACCTACGATTAAAGTCACTGAAAACCCACAATTTCTTAAGACTACCTTCGATGATTCCAAGGTTTTGAATATCAAAACAAACTGAAAAACATAAAATAAAGGTTTTCCTGTAACCACACCCTTTATTAGCCACAAACAATGTTTTACAAGAAACAAACGTATTCCCAACTTATGAAGAGCGTACATTGTATAATCAAATTAACAAGAGAGTTGTTTCACTTACAGCTTGTGAATTGCTGAAGGGGAGATCTGAAGTGCAAGACTGAGACCCTTTTTTCGCTCACGATGAATAAATGGTAAGACACCGTGAGAAAATATTATGAACCAAAAAGGGAAGCGTAAGAGATATATATATATATATATATATATATTTGGTTTGGTTTTCTATATTTGGTTTGGTTTTATCTATAGTAATATACAATATATAAAAAATGAGATTGGCTTTTTACTTTGCCATTAGATTGGCTTATTAAAAGCACCATATAAATAAATATTTATAATATTATAATGTTAGGTTGCTTTTCATATACGTTTATATCATATTTGTTTTTATTGGAACAAGTGAACAGGATTAGATGTGATTTGTTTAATCTTGGAATGGGAAAAAAAGTGTAAAATATAATTTGATCTTTAATGTCTTTGACTTGAACAAGTTTTTTAATTTTTTTTCCAAAGTATAAGAGTTAGGTTATTGATAACCTAATTTAATCATTAGAGTAGGTTGATATGATTTTTTCAATAATTAGGCTTGTAAAACAATAACGTGTACTGATGTTTGTTTAGTATAACCACTTTAATAGTAATATTAGTATAATATAGGATGTGATAAGTACATAATCTAATAGAATTTTTATTAGGTGTTATTTGCTTGATCATGAAGGATATTCAGAGTTGACTATTGGCTATTGATGTGAGCAATTGCATGGGTGCAAGGAGATTATTAAGAGTATTATTGAATACAGAACCACTTACTTTTTGAGAATGTTGATAATGAAGTGAAACAGTTCAAGCAAGTGACCATGCAAGATTGTGATGTATTAGTTGATTAGTTCTATTACAGTTGACTAAGTCTAGTTGGGAGGTTTAAAAGTAGATTATCGAGCTGTTGCAAGCTCCAATCAAATTGGATCAAACCGAATCGAACTTGACTTAAAGAGGCATAGGTATGAATCAATCCATCAACTAAATTATATGTTTTTTTTTTGGGCAAACCATCCATCAATTTGTAACAAGTCGTATCGATACCTAATCTCGGTTAGACACTTTAATTACTTAATATATCACTTATTATATTTATTTCAATGGCACGATGGTTGACCGAAACGTTTCGTTGTAGAAGTTCCTCCTTTAGAAAATAATATAAAATTTTTATTACTTTCTTAGTAAGTAATTCTAGAAATATCATTAAAAATATGGAAAATTAAGAAATTTTTAACCAATATAAAGACAACACATAGTAAGCGTTCATTCATCTACCTGGTGCACTTTATAAAATGAGAACAATGAGAAAATATTATATAAATATTATATATATATATAATAAATCTGAATTGTTCAGTAACTTGCCATACCAATCCGTAAAAAAAAAAAAAAAACTCTTTTATTTCAATATACTGTCAAAAATATAACTAACATTTAGAGATGGTCAATATCAATTGTTATTTCATTTGTAAATCTGTTTGGATTGTCTGTTTTTCATCTGTATCTGTATCTTTTTTTAAAATAATATGTGTATATATCCAATTTACATCTAAATTCTATCTATATTTGTTCTATTTGATCTTTTGATGAGAACTGTCAACTTTTTTTTATCTATATTTATTTCTTGATAAATAATTTGTTAAAAAAAAAGTTTGAAAAAGTATCTATATCTATCGAAAAAAAGCCAAAACAAACAGACTATTTTCCGTAATCCCACCCCACCGCCAATTTTTCCGTGTACCAGTCATGTGTTTTCGTAAAAGAAGCGAAAGAAAAGTTCAAGTGAGTCGGTTTAACAAAGAAACATTCTTTTTGTCTAAAATCAGACACATCACCGGCACTCAAACGTGCTTTGTAAGGAAATTTGCTCGATCAATATTTCTAGCCTGTCATGGTACTTATTTACAAAAGAGATCAAGCAGCAGACGTCGCTTATAATTATTTGAACATTGAATACTTATCAATTATATTTTAATATAAGATAGTATTTATAAAATATTGGTGATAGTTTGGTATTTATAATATAAGGGTCATATGAAATCTTTCATTTTAGTGTTTCTACGATCTTATTCTTCATTTATTATTTTAAAAAGCAAATATATATATATATATATGTATAACCGTCATTTTTCTTCTGGAACAAACACATTTGTCGATAACTAAGAAATACAAGATCACATGGAGGGTCTAATGAGTTAAAGACCTAGGTTCTTAAGTAATTGTATTAAAAAAGAATTGAAGGGTTTGACCTAGGTTAGATATATCTATACGGACATAATTATGAAGCAAATGATTCTACCTGGTTCATCTTGATGTTTACTTGAATAGTCTGGTCGAGATCAAATTAGGACTACTCGAGTAGTTTATTAAGCCGAGCTTGGTTTATTTAGCTTGATTAACTTATAAGCCTAATCAAGTTTGAATTGAGTATAAATATTAATAGAATTGAAATCAAGTCTGAGTATTAATATTATTTAAATTAGAATAAAATGTATTTTTTTAATAAATCGAGTCTAAACGAGTTTAACCGAGTGAAGCTCGAGTTTATGTGTTGTTATTTCAAGTCAAACTCGAGCTTAAAATCTTATACTCGGTCGATAGCTTTGTACTGTACAATCTTGACTCAACTTATTTGCAGCCATAAAGACAACTCCAAGCCTTTCTTTTCTTGTTTTCATGCTTCTGCTGAAGTAGATCATTCGTGATCATTTGCATCTTAGATAGGGAAATTTGTAAATTATCCTTTGGACTTTTACTTAAATGCAAATTCACTCCGAAATTTCAATGTTTGAATCCTCTAAATTTTTACTATTTGGTATAAGAAAATAAATATTTTTTTTATGTACACTTTGAAAATTTAGGGAGTAGTTCCATACATAGATGAATGTCTGGGATTAAACCGCATACACATGAAAATTCAAGGGGATAATTTGCCCTTAGCCGTACCAATTATTAAAAGTGTAACTAATATAAAAATATACTTTGAAAGTTTAAGAAATAATTTACAACTTTAATTTCACATATTCATATCATGCTTACTAGCTTAGAAGCTTAACATGGTTTGCAATTACTCTTATATCCTATAAATGGTTTAGAAAGAAAAGAAATCAACAAAGAATAGAATGAAAAGAAATAAAAAATTGAATTAAAATTCATTTTAATATTTGGATACATCAACAAAATCATTAATTCCACTCTTATATTGACTGGATTATTAAAGTTAGAGACATTTATTTGAGTTTTTGGTGATTTTTATTATAAAATAAATTATATCATAAAAAATGAGTTACGGATGCTTGTATGGAGAAGTTTTAATGATGCAGTGATTTTTTGTTTAAGATCGAATAAAAAAATAATAAAATGGGATTGAGGTGGGTCAACGTGAAGATCACATGTTTAAAAGGTCCAATTTTAGAGTATGGGTACAAAGAAAGCATAAGGTGGTTTCATAAGAATACATGTTTATGGAATAACAAAACAAATGTTTTTTTTTTTTTAAGTTCAATTAATCATCGTTTTTAAACACTTATATAAAAGATTAAGGAAAGAAAACATAAAGCAAAACAATTACACAAATCCCACTAGATAAAAAATAATTCCAGAAATAGATCATTTAAACTCGTTTTTTAAATAGACGAAGTCGGTGTAAACAGTAAATATACTAAACTAGTCTCTCTAAAAAGACAATGACATAATCAACTACGTCTCTTCAAGAAATTAGATTGATTTTATAACACTAGACTCGAGATAAAATCAGTTACTTATGATCTCGTTCCTTTTAAAGACAAGTTCAATTTACTTAAAATAAATATTATTTTCATCACAGTGATATTTTTCTAATTTTATTTTAAAAATCAATATTTATTTTGTCATGTTAAAAATACCAATATTAATTTCCTTTTCCTTATATAATAGTTGCAGGCTTGCAGCAATGTTCGCTTGTATTTTGTTTTAACATGTCCAGAATAATTGGAATTATATAATGATATTGCTTAAAAGGATCATTGAATCGTGGACGAATAATACAGGGTAGAAAAGTTTTTAGGTAAATAATAGATTAATTGAAGCGGAACCCTTCGAGGATAGTATTAAATTTACCTTTAAAGAACAAACCGCTAATTTTAAAGAATTTCAACATCTATCTGTAAAAATCTGCCAAATATGTGAAATGAAACCCAAAATTGTGTCTACTACAAATCCCTTATCTCATATCATATGTTCCGATGAAAATAGGTTGGGATGGTTTTTATAGAACCTGAACTTGCCTTTGCCTTGATCCGTTGAAAGGAGGGATGAACCTAAAGGTTTACTAATGTGGCCCCATTCTCCAAAAAAATTAATTATTATAATATATTTAAATAATAAAAAATTACATGTTATATTTATAATAAAATAAATTTATCGCATTTCTTAATCATATTGTTCTATGTCATCTTTGCTTGTAGGGTTACTTAATACTCAACCTGAAACCATATAAGGATTGGAAATCAAAGCCAAAACCCTTAGAAAATTATCTAGGAGGTAATGATGAGGTTTAACAAGTTCGATATCCTATTATGATTAACTCATTTGCATCCTTAAGAAAGCGTAATGGTCATGAGATGAGAGATAATCATAGATTGTGAGGATATAATGGTTATTATAATGGTCATATTATATAATTGAAAAATTAAGTACAAGTAATTATTTTTGAAAAAGAAATGCATTTTCTATTAGTGGAAAACACGATTGATTTCCATATGTATAGAGAGATATTCCTATAATAGGGCATTAATATAGATTGGTTTCTTAGTTTGATGGCAAGATCTATGAAGTTGGGTGATTTGAAGGTGATTTAGTTTGGTATTTCTAAAAGGCTATAAATTCTTAATAATGGTTAGTTATTAGAAATAGAAATCAATCTGATGCCTCTTATTAGCAGGTCATTTTTTCATCTATATTAGAATCACTCAATAATGAACAAATTATGAGCCAAAATTTACAAATAAAAGTCCTTTTCTTTTTATTCAAACATCATTTTTCTTTGTGATGCCATGATTTGTTGATGAATCAAGGTTAGTTACGATCTTATTTTGATGAGAAAATATATTGTACAAATGCTCCATAACTTAGTTAAGCTACATTTAATAACAAAACTTATTTTTGATATGTTTAAGCTTTATTGTGCATATATGTGCTTGTGTTTATATGTGTGTTGCTCTCTAGATTTTGCAGGAACAAATTTATATGTGCACAAACTTGGTCATGGGTCATGTTGAGGACTCAACATGTTAAATGTTTAGAGCGCGACAAACTCAAAACCAACACTTGACAAGCTCAAGTCTCGGGCTCAATGAGATAAAAGATCACAAACTTGGTTGATGGCTAAATTGAGGTGCGACAAGTTATGGCACGGCATACTCTAAGGCGCGACAAGTTTGAATCTAAGGCTTGACGAGCACGGACTTAATCGAAGGGTAATTTGAGGTGTGACAAGTTTAGAGCATGACAATTTAAAATTAACATTGCAAACTTTTAAATTTGACTGTTTGAGGTTTTTTGAGGGTGAACAGCTATGTTTTTAAAGCATATATATACAAAGGTTTTGGGGTGATTTTAAGAAAATAATAAAGCTTAACTTGCAGATATTATATAAAAATACTCTCTATTTGTGTTTTTTTTTTTTTTTATCAAGTGAACAGTGCCATTCGTGAGATTAGTGAGCTAATATAAGGCACTATTCATATGTTTTGTTTTAGTGTTTCAGTAAAGTCTTCACGTGTTGAGGCACATGTGTGAAGTCCTATGTGTGTATAGGCATTTGTAAAGTTCTCGTATGAGGCATTGAGTGAAGTCCTTTATTGTGAGGTAATTGTTTGTGATGGATGAAATGTGTGAAGTTCTCGCTGAATGAGACAGATTGTAGACTGTGAAGACTAGAGGGTGGGCTGAACTCCATGTTAAATCTGGTGTAATCTTCTCCTTCCCTTATCTCTTTATTATTATTATCTTAATTTGTGTAAAAGGATTAAAGAGATAATGGTTGGTTAAATGTGCTTAAAAATTGGTTTAAAAACGTCCTAGCTTTCGCTTCCACAATATGTGCACGTAATCAAGCCTAGCTATTGACAGTAAAATAAAACCCTTGGCCCACTCGGTCTCTCAGGCTTGAAAAACCCATCGGCCCTTGAAGGCCCAATAGGATGGCGGCTCCGTACATTCCAACCTAGAGGAACATGACACCTCAGCTATGTGTTGTGGGACTCGACTCACCATTAAGCACTTACCTCAAAACTTCTCCATGGGCTTATTAGGTCTCTGGATTTGCCAAGTCGACCTTAACCAAACTTGACCCTAGGTCGTCACCTTGGCTTCTCATCCCTTTCAATTGAAATATACATCATAGTCACATTTCGTGACCGGGGTGACACCAACTGCTTAGCTACACTCCATAAAGTTAAGTCCATCAGCTCAGGTACCTTTTTCCGTACTTAGTAGTGATCCTTGTACTAGCTATTTCGATATGATCCTAAAACCCTATAAATACCCCCTTACCCCTAGGAAAGAGAGCAGAAAGACATATAGTACAGACAGAAAAACAAGATATCAGACATCCTTCCCATCAAAATCTTCTTCCTTTAGGACCTCTCCCAAGCAAGCTATCAAAAAGCCCAGATCTAAGTCAAGGTGCCTCTCCAACAAGTCCTTCCGTATCAACTTTGCAGTATCTTAGATGAGCCTGACCTGGGCCTCCTTCCACTCATTGCTCTTAAATAGCTTTCTTATTACCTGCGTCTTCATCGATTCGGGAATTAACCGACCACTCTATAAATCCATAATGTGATTGATGCGTTGGATCTTTAAGTTTTAAATTTATAATCTAATTAATTCTAGGCCACACAAGGCAGTGCACCTATCCTGTAATATAGAATTAACTCAGTATTGTCCTAGAAATTTATGTGCAACTACTAGTAATAACCCGTTAACTATTATCTAGCCGAATCAATTGAGAGATGAATACTAAACTTTCTACTAATTCTAATTAAAAGTAATCCCAAGTACCTTAGAAGAAAGATATGCACAAATTTCTCAAGATAATCAATTCACAAACAATGCCCTTAGTTTTGGTCAACCTTAGCCTCCTTCATCTTTAAAGATAGATTCAATTGAACGAAATTCGATCTTGAACTATCGGGTTTCTCAAATAGATTAATTACTGCCTTCAAGTTAATTAACCTAACCCTAAATGCAAAAGTGGGAATTTCTTTCTTCAAAATTATCAATTTAGAATAGCATGAAGATTATGAACCCTAATTGATAGAAACTTGGAAAAACCCTATTTCTAAGTGGATTACTCAACTTCTTTGCCCATGAGAGATTAAGCCCATTAATTGAAATCTTCTTTCGAATTAACAAGAATCAAGTTTGTAATAACTTCGGTCTAAAATCATCACAAATAATAATATAAATCATGAAGCAAACTTAAAATCAAACTTCATTCAATTCATAATCAAGTCAATACATGAAGGCTAGGGTTTTCCAAAACCTAGGGCATACATAACTACTATTCCATGAAGAGATTAACAACAATAATAAGTATAATGGAAGAAAAAGGAAAGATCATGATGATAAAACCCTTTTGTAGAAGTGATTGTTGTGAATCTCTAAGTTGTAGCACGAATTCTTCCTTAAAAAGCTCTCTAAAATGCGCTCTAGGGTTTTTGGGTGGTAAAACAAGTGAATGAAATATGTTCTTTTAAGACAGGGTGCGAGTATATATATATTAGTATGTACACAACCTCCACATGACCCGTGTACATCGGAGTGATGTACTCATTAACTTCGCGCATTTTTCCTTTTTTGGCACATGTACACGACCTATTGTACACAACTGGTGTATGTGGGGTCGTGTATCCTAAAACTTCAACTTTTTCTTCAATTTTTCTTCTCCAAAAGTACGCTAGTAGTATAAAAATACTAGTGTATGGCAGCAACTTCATAAAAGGCTCCAAAGCTCTTCAAAATCTTGGCTTTTTTCATTAATAATCCTTTGAAAAGCCAAATTGTTCCATGATTGTCCCTGAAACACAAAATTAGTTCAATAATAATCCTTTTCTTCAATAAAGAAATTAAATAGCATATGAAATATGCTCAATAATGCACCAAGAATAAGGGTCTTAGGACACTTATTAGTGACCCTATAACAACAACGACACATAAAGACAAATCGAAGCAAGCATAACAACGAGGCATAATACAATAAAAGGTTAAATAGCCTCATCTTCAACATCTCATAATATTGCTTCAACCATTGCAAGCTCTCTAATAACTTTCCCTTCTCCTGCATGGCTAGCTCCGTCTCTCATCTTTACTTTACTGCCGCATGCTCCATGTCATCCAATAGGCGGGAAAATTATCCGCTCCTCCTTCACAAATTTCCACTTGTCCTCGAAATCGCCCACTATCGCCTCCACAAGAACTTACTTCCTCTTTGCATCGACCACATCAAATTGAGCGCGCACGATCTTATTCTCTACCTTGACAAGCAATCTATCATGATCATCGGTTAGAGCCATCAGCTCGTGTTGAGCCTGGATTTTTCAATTTCTGGTTTCATTTCTTTTAATCCAATCCATATTAAACCCGAACCCACTTAATACAGACCTTCGACTTGGAATTAAAAGAAGTTTAATTTTTTAAAACAATTTTGGAGTCGCCACCCGATTAGAATCTAGAAAAATTATAAGTTAAGATTACTGAGTTGGTTAATCTTAACTTAGCCACTAGTCTGCAAAAAAATTTGATTCAAAAACCAAACTTTATAAACCATAAATTTTGAAGTCGGGGGCTACCCTATTAAAACCATATGGTTACCACTTAAAATTCATAATTTAAAATTTATCCTTTTAATGCTAAAAAAATAAATCAAATATCATAAATTTATAAATTTACAATTTTATTTACAAATTAATAACAACAAAGTTTAATATTTACAACTATCTAATTAATTCAAAATTTACAAGATAATGTGATGGAACAAAAAAAAAATATTTTTTTTTAGATTTTATGTTGCCCCGGAGGTGTCTATGTACCCGCTAATCGAGATTAGACAATACGTAGTTCTTTTTTAGAAAATTTTTATTTGTTTGTTTGTTTTAGTTTTCAAATTCTTTTCATTTTAAGTGTTTAAATTTTTTTTTAAATTTCCAAGAAAATCAAGAAATTTTTAATATGAAATTATAAGCTACTAAATTAATTTGAATTTAAATAAACCAAAAATTTTCTAAATGGCAAAACCTTTTCCATATGTATTTCCAAATATTTTTTATTTTTTTGAATATTTTTATTTATTTTTTTTATTTTATTTTACATATGTATTTAAGAGAAAACTTACATGTGATGATGATAATAATAATAATAATCTGAACGGAGCGGGTCAGATTTTGGATTTGGGTCAGGCTGGGTCAAACTTCGGAGCTCCAGTCAGTTGTTGGAGATGGTGGCGGTGGTTGCTCAAAAATCACCAATTGGGTGGTCTGGAGCGGCCAAGAACTTATGAATTCAATCAAACTAAGGATAACAAGCTATTTGACGGTGTTGATTTGGATCAAAATCAATTGAGCAAGGTGGTCTCAAGCTTCCAACAATGGCGGCCGGCGATGAATGCTTCGCGAAGGTAGTGGTTGAGCTTCAAGGATCAATCCAAAACCTCTAATAAGGAAATCAAACCTTCCTAAAGCTCACTATCACAATCAATTTGCTTGAAAATCTTCCAAATACAATGAATTCGAAAATTTTCGAAATCAAACAAAGAACTTCGATCTTGAATTTGAACAACTTTCGAGTGTTTCCTGAAGTCATGAATGCATTTTTATGTGTTTGATTGCCTGTTGATGATGCAAATAGTGGATTCGAAGTAATATTTATAGGATTCGAAATGGGGTGTGGTGGCCATCGTGGTTGGTCGTGGTGGTTGGATTCACGCGAATCCAAGCTTCTAGAGGGGGTTTCGTAATCAATTAATGGATTAGACTTCTAGAAAGATGATAAAATTAACAGAAAACAAGTTCTAGAAGCTCAAATTTGAATTTTCGAACGCTTGTTCTTTGCGCAAAAAACCACTTTTTTGTGAACTTCGAATCTAAAATTGAAAGCTAAAATGTGATTTTCGAACTTGATTCTTAGTCTTAATTTGTAGTACTCCATGTGTACTTCCAGATCCCCCCATCAATTTGATGGAAATAAGCTTGGAAGAGGATAAAAAATAGATTTGAAACAGGCCGATCACGAGGAGAAAACTGATTGCTAGAGGAAGAAGGACATGTGCGTGCATACACGCGCGCCCATACGCGCGACACGCACAGCGAGTGTAATGCACGCGCCATACTAAAAAACAAAAATCCGCTTCCGCGTGGATTCGAACCCAGGTTGCCTCTCTTGCATGTGCTTGTTTTACCGTTAGGCCGTTGGCCTGTGCCTCGTTTTTTTGATGCATTTAAATCATATTTAAGGTCTTTCAAAGATGAGTTTAATTAAATAACTTAATTAATTAAATTGTTTAATTAAACTCATAATTAATTTATAATGGAAATTAATATTATTTCAAGCCCAAAACTTTGTAATAATTTAAAAAAAATTATTTTGTGGGCTTAAAATAATAATAATTTATTATAAATTAGACCTTAAAATGGGCAAAGATTAGGTGTCTACAGTTTGATTTTCAACTACATTTCACTTTGCTTCACCTCGGTAAGTTCTCTCTCTAAGCTCGCCCTTTGTGCCATAAGCTCGGCAGTACCTTACACAAACAAAAAACATATTAGAAAAAATGTGTACAACAATATTTAAAAAAAAAAAGGGGCATATCTCCTCGCGATTCTCCTTCAACAGCTAAAAAGCCTCGGTGATGGTTACCAACGCCTATAAAAATAAAAGGATAGTCAGTACACAATATCAAGCATGAAGCAGTTTGGCTTAAATGACATCGTTACCTCATACGTTTTCTACGCAGAAAAGTCTACTGCAAGATCCACATTTGACAACTCCCTGTAGAACACCCTCAATCGCTTCTTATCTTCAAGACCAATGTCCCTAAAAGAAGACCAGTTAATACTAATGTCACTCCACCTCAGTGTTTTCCCCTTAACAAAATCAAGAAGACAACCAGCAAGCATTCCTCTGGGGCTAACTTTCCGCGACCCCTGACCAAAGCTCGAGCATCTGAATTGGTGCTGGTACTCCCAGTAACCTCCTCGGATTGAATAGGAACAACATGAGCTGGGACGGGCAAAGACGATGGTTGAGTTGAACCACACTCCCCCCAAGACTGATGCAAACGCAACGAACTCACCACAATAGTGTCCCCTTCACCAATGCCACCATCGATACCAATGTCACCAACCTTCAACAGTACACCTATTGAGGTCATTAGGTGCGCCCTTAGCTTCAGTATGACCATCCTCAACTCCTTGTTCCCACCCTTCATTGATTACTGGAAGATCGACCTCAGTAGCTCGTTCCTCAACCTCAATAGTTTGCTTTTCAGCTCCCGTCTTCTTCGTTGATGGCCTCTTCCACTTCTTCAAAGGGCCAGCAAGAACATCATTCATGTCAACTACAACCATCGCAGGCTCTACAAAACAAAAAATAAACGAGTTAGGATAATAATGAAGACACGTGCCTAGGCGAGCTCTGCAGCTCGCCCTCATTGACCACGCAAAAAGCCTTCTTGCCTGAGCTCAACTTGATAGGTCATTGGGGTGGGGTGGGGTGGAAGAGAGAGAGAAAGAGAGAGAGGTCGGTTACATGAATAACTACGCTACACCTCCATCGGTAATGGGTCTCCTACTCACAAAGTTCTTAACCACCAGCGCAGCATCAAATAATCTCCCACCTCGTGCTCTTAGAGCACCCTCCAACATCACCAGTCCATCAGCATCACGTGCCATTAAGCGTTGAGGTTTCTCAAGGCGAATGGGTTGGCACTACTCGAGCTACAAATCGGAACCCCGCTATATATTATCCTCCATCCTTACTATCAAGAACCCACGTTTCTAGCTAAACCTATTTTAACTAATAAACTCGGTAAAGAGCTGGGGATACTTTGGCTGCTAGGCAGAGTACCATTACCCCTTCGACAACCTTTTATAGAGGAAAAATTGGTGAAATAGGATTAGGGTGGGCCACACTATGACACTAAGATAGATGGCCTCGAAGGCCACTAGTATCCACCAAGCATTTGGTAATAGTTGAGCTTGACATAAATGGTGATAATTGAAAAACTCCTTTTGGAAAGGAGAGAAAGGTATCGTAAGCCTAAATTCGAATGCCTTTTCATATAAGGTAAACTGACGGCACTAACGAGATGCATGTAATCTGATTTTTTGGCTTCACAATCACTTATTCTTAAGGGGTGTCACACCTCTCCTCGTTAAATATGGTCGTGATCTCCTCCCACAATAGCTCACTACAAATCCAAAGCGGGCGGATGCCTTCTGAGCTGTTACCTCAGGCCACCTCCAAATGTAACGGAATGACCTTAGTCTTCTCGAGGCCATCGGAAGAATACACGTCTATTAGATGCTAGTACACCTCCATAGCTAACTTATCATAGGAAAGCATACCAGGAGCACCCCAGCGCCTCGCCACCGACACCGAGATGGAGAATCTTCTTAGCCTCTCTTCATGACCGCTAACGGAAGCCGAGCTTCCACTCTCTGCCCTTCGCTTGTCATTTAACTCCGAACCTCCTGACCTCGACACGGTATCTCCCTCCTCTCTCTCCACCTCATGGGCAAGCTGTTGAATCCTGTCGACCGAGTCATGGGAAAAAGGTTGGGTAGCGAATGTACTTGAGCTCGACATTGTTGAAAGAAACTAAGAGAGAATTTCCAAGTAGAACATGAGAAAAGCTTTGGGTAACTTTTTTTGAAAAAATATGAAGAATGCTATGAGAGAATGTTGTGAGAAAATTCATACTAAAGATTAGTATTTATAGGAGAAGCGAGAAAGGGATAAAGACCTAGACCCCTCGAGACACGTAAGTAGGCCTTGTAGCCTTGACGTCATGACTAATAGACGTAAGTATCAAGCCCATACGCAATTATTGTCAGGACCTTTCAAATCTATAGGCTCTCTTGGAAAATGTCGTACTCCCTTGAATTCTATGAAGCATGTTAAGTGCATTGTCCACTGGAATTCCAACGGTCCTTGTAGCGAAATGTCACTAAAGGGGGATGCAACTCAACCGAAAAAAGAAGTTCGCTTCGAGATAGACTCCTTGTAACCAATGACCTTGTAGATCCACCTGAGAACCAAGATAGTGGTGTTTATGGAAAAAAAAATCGAGAATAAACAATTAAATAAAGTGATAGGTACATGGATTGTTATTTGTTATTCTGCATAATAATAATAATAATATATAATCGATTACCATTCGGTACTTAAAATATAACTAAACTTCACAATAGAACTTCACATGGAACGAGAGTTGTAATTGGATAGCTATTCTCTCAAGTAAATATGTAATGAAATTCTCTACTTATACCATTTGGCAATTCTTTACGTAGATTTTCTTCTTCTTCTTCTTCTTCTGTTATTTTGTCATTATTATTTTTTCATAAGTACTTGCTTAGGTCAAAATGGGTCCCAACCTGACCCTTCCCGTCTTATGTTTACTTTAAGTTAAGGATTCATCATATTAATTAGAAAAAAAAAAGATAAGCAAGCATTAGTTAATTGTAAAGTACTCATGGACCCATAGGGATAATAACACACTTCACTTTACTATATGGAATTATGGGGAATGAAATTCCAATTCAAAGGGAATGTAATAGGGTTGTAATGGCTATTATAATGTTCATTTGGTATAAAATGTAAAACAAGTAATTATTAGAGTAATAGGTAAAATATCTATAATGCTTATTGTATTTATTACAGAAAGAGGATAATTGTATAGATGTTATTTTCAAGACAGGGGTATTTATGACAAAGTTAGAAAATAGATCACTGAATGGCAATTTATGGGGTAAAGATATGAATTACTATTTATCAGTTTACGTAATAGCAATTCATTATAGTTTGTCATTTTTTTCAAGCGAATACTGTAATATCAGCTTTAAGTTGAACAAGAAAGGAATGAATAGCTATTCATGTTAAGTGAACGGATTGTAAGTTCTTGTACTTTAAAATTTTGGCAAATTAGTGTCTCATCTTTAGATTTTAGAAAATTAATGCTTTTACTTTCAAAGCATGTGCGATTTGGTATCTCTATTAGCTAATATTTGACAAGCATTTATTTTGATGACATGATAATGATAGACCAAATGTTTGTATTTTCAACTTTTAGTAATTTTTAGCAATTTAAGGTTGCATCTTTAGATTTTAAAAATTTTTGGCTAAAAGCTTGCTATTATCCCATCATTAAAATAAATGCTAATCAATTATTATTCAACAGAGATATCAAATCGCATATGCTTTGAAAGTACAAGCATTAACTTGTTAAAATCTAAAAATGAGATACTAAATTATTAAAAAATGAAACATAAAAATTGAAAATACAAGTAGTTGCCAGCTATTATCCTTGGTAAATTTCAATAAGGAACTCGTTTAAACAACAAAATGCAACAAAAGATTTACAAAATTGATTTTTGGATACCATCAAATTAAATTATACTTACTAATGAAACTTATCGATATGAGAACAAGTAGCTTACGTGTAGTAATCAAGCATAGAGTATCATTGTAAATGAGCCAAGTTAAGATGTCACAGTATTAGGTTTGAATTTAAGCTCGATTCAAATTTTTTAAATTCCAACTTGATCGAATTTAAAATTTTGAGCTTAAATTTGATTTGAAAAGGTATTAAAGAAACCCAAACTCAATTAAACGTAGAGTTTTTAAGTTCGAGATCTACTTGAAGAGACATTAAACATAACTCAAACATGACTTTATTACGTTCATTTGTGATTGATTTGAGGGAAAAAAAAAGAAAAAAATTCCTTTATTCTAGTCATAATAATATTAATATCCAAATATGATTCAGAATTGATTTATATTTGAATTCGATTTGAGTTCATTTAGGCTCATAAGTTAATTAAGTTAAACATTTTAAAGCATGCATTTGACTCAATAAATTACTTAAATTGATTGAGTTCAAATCAACTGTTCTTGAATAAAATTAAAATAGAAATAGAAGTCAAGTTATTTTAGTAGTTTCTTACTACTTCATTTTATTGAACTTGAGAGTTCTATGTGGATTTTGATGAGGCAATATAATGCACAATTAACCATTCATTTGTTGTAAACTATACTTAATTATTCATATATATATTATATTATATATGCAAGTTGTGCGTGTTTGTGGAGTTTTTTCTGCAGGTTTTAGCAGAAATAGGAGTTGTTGAGGGCAAGCCATAATCATGTGATCAAGACGTGATAAGTTAAAGCCCAAGCTTGACAAAGCTCAAAATATGAAAACTAGTGATCGAGGGTCGGTTGAGGGCTAAAAAATTTAAGAGGTTGAGGCCCAACAAGTTAATTCTGATGTGCAACAAAGCTAAATAAGCAAACAATGCTATGAGGGTCAAGTCAAGGCTTCAACGTATTCAAGTTTGGGTGCGACAAGTTATAAACCAAGGCTCAACAAAGATAAAAGCTCATAGTGTTAGTCATGGGTTACATCGAGGCCTTGACATATTCAAGTTTAGGCTAGGATAGTTCAAATTTAAGCTTCAAAGAAGAGTACGTGTGAAAGGTTGTCGAGGGTCAAGTTTGGGTGTGACAAGTGAGGCGCGAGAACTTTTTGAGGCACTCAACTTAAAAAATGAGACTAATGTGCCAAGAAAAGAGCCATTGGAGTGCATTTAATACTTAGCAGATTATAGACGTTATGTCTAAGGGCTTTTAAATTTCAAAAGCTATTTATATATAACGTCTACAGGATAAAAAGAAAAAAAAAAAAAAAGAGGTATAAGTGAGAAACAAAGTACCAAAATCATTTACAAGCTCTTTATTGCAATCAAACAAAACTTTTATTTTTCTCGTTCTCTTGTACATTAAATTTGCAAATATTTGTATATATAGAGAGAAACACTCTAAGGCTCTGTTTTTATTTTGGCTATCGTATTAAGAGCATTATAGAGAGAGGAAGGAAATAGTTTATTTTCTTTGTGTTGTAAACTGTTCTATTGCTTAGCTCGAGCATTATTTTGTGAGAAACGAAAGTGGTGATGAAGACCTCGATTAAGGCATTGGTGGATCGAGTAGAGTAGAAAGAGGGTCGAACTCTACATTAAAATATTAGCTATGTTTTCTATGTCCTTATCTCTTTAAATTACAGATTATGTCTTTTGTTTAAGTTATCCATTGCAAATCTATTTATTTTTCAAAATGTTATTTTTCAAAATTAATTATTTCAAATTTTTGTGCAAATACTCAATTTGTCCCCTCTCTTGAGTATTCCTAGTGCATTTTCAATTGGTATCAGAGCTAGGCTCTATTGTTTATATATTTAATCACATAATAGAGTAAATATCATGACATCTAATACACTAGGATTTCTTGAAGGGCAAGTTATAAACAAACCTCCACTTCTAAACGGGGGTAATATCCCTACTGAAAGTGTAGGATGAAAAATATTTTGAAAAGCCCAAAACAGATTGATATAGAATGTTATTGAAAACAAACCTTTTAAAATAGAAGGAAAATCAAAAGCAGATTTTTCAAAAAGATTGGAAAAAAGCTTGATTTAAATGAAATTGCAATGAGTATTCTATATTATGGATTAAATGAAAGTGATTTAAATAGAATTTGTATATTTTTTTCTACAAAAAAATTAAAAATGCTCCCCAATAAAACTATTACGAGATGTACAACAATTTATTAACATAATAAATCCTTAAGTGTGCTTGGGAATAACTTTTCTAACTTAGAAGTCAATTTTAAACTTCTTAGGTCACTTCCAAAAGATTGGGAAGCTAACAGAACAGCAATAGAGGAAGTTCGGGATCTTAGTACCTTAAGTAAAGAAGAATTTCTTGGTGCACTCAAAACCCATAAGCTCAGCAACAAACAATGCGAGGAAGGCAATTGTCCTGAAAGCCACGAGACAAGAATCAAGTGATGAAGAGGACGAAGAAGAATAAGAGGATCTTGTCTTAATGGCCAAGAAACTGAGAAAATTTATGAGGCTTAAATCCAAGAAGATGGAGGATGATAGAAGCTCCTTAAGCACAAGAGAAACGATGTAATCACATGCTACAACTCCAAAGCCAGGACACATCCAGTAGTATTGCCCACTGCTTAAGAAGAAAACGAAGGAGGAGAAGAAGAAGGTTGCAGGGCAACATAGAGTGATGATGACTCATTAGATTCATATGATAAGAATGTATGCTTCCTGGGCTTGAACAATGAGGTATCATCTCCTTGTTTTCCTTCTTACAGTGAACTGCATGCTATGTATGAGAAAGTTTTTTGTAAATTGTTAAAGTTGAAAAGAAAAATAACATGCTAAAGAATCTAATGACAAAAGTTGGAGAACAATTAGAAACTTTTCAGATTGAGCGCGAAGAAGTTAAATCTAATAATGAAAGGCTAAACATTGAGATAAACAGTCTAAAAATAGAAAATGATCAGATGAATATCAAATTTAAAAATTTGAAAAGCAAAAATAATGAATTAAAAGATGTAAATGAGAAATTAAAGATTGAAAATGATCTGCTACATATTGAAATTCAAACCATAAAAAATAACAATATTGCATGTGCTGATAGCTATAGTAATGAAATCATTAAGGAACTGGAATATTTGAAAAATGAAAATAAACCTTTGAAAACCAGCTTGGATGATTCAAAGGCTACTATAGCCAAATTTACAAGTGGAAATAAGAATCTAAACACATTTTGTGGGAGCCAACAATGTGATTCAAATAAATTTGAAATTGGCTATAGAGGTCGGAATAATTGCAAGTCCTACAAAACTAAATCTGTTAAAGCTACTTATAGGATATGCAATTATTGGGGCAAAACATGTCATATTGCACATAACTGCGCAATAAGAAAATATGTAAATTTGAATCATCGAAGCAAGTTTGTTGGATACCAAAAAGAGAAGTTTTTGTACCCCTTAACCAAAAAGGCCCAAACTAAAATAGGTACTAAAGAGGTAATAATTTATATTGTAGGGATCCTTAAGTAGCAGTAACAAATGGTACTTGGACAGTGGTTATTCGAGGCACATGATAGGAGACGTGTCCAAATTCACAACACTCCACTTGGAGATCATAGGAGTGTCACTTTTGGGGATAACAGAAAATTTATAGTCCTAGGTAAAGGTACATTTTGTTAATCAAGATTTAATTATTAAAAATGTTTTACTTGTTGATAATTGAAAACATAATTTATTGAGTATGAGTCAATTGTGCGACAATGCATTTAAAATAACATTTTCTATCAAAAAGTGTTCTATTAAAAGAATTGAAAATAACCAAGCATGTTTTGAAAGATATAGATAATGAAATATTTACAAAATCAATTTAGATGTTTTTAAATCTTTAAATGAAACTTGTTTATATTTTGAAAATGATAATAGTTGGCTATGTCATAGAAAACTAGGACATGCTAACAAGGACATCATTTTAAAAACTTGTTAAAAAGGATCTTGTCAAAGGTTTACCAAAGTTAAATTTTCAAAAGGATAAGATTGCCATGCATGTCAAAAAGAAAAGCAAATTAAGACTTCTTTTTAAGTCTAGGATGTTATTTCCATATTTAGGCTATTAACTATTACATGGATTTATTGGTCCTATCCAAACCTTCAGTTTGGGAGAAAAGAAATACACTTTGGTTATTGTTAATGATTTTACTATATGCATGGACTTTTTCCTTCATCTAAAGACGAAACAAATAATGTCTTTTTTAGTATTGTAAGAAAGTCTAAAATGAAAAAAGTTTAACATTGTTACAATTTGAAATGATCATGGGGGAGAATTTGAAAATCATGAACTAGAAGATTTTTGTTATAACTAGGTACTGAACATACATTTTCAGCTTCTAAAACTCATAAACAGAATAACATAATCGAAAAGAAAAACAGAACATTAATTAAAATGGTTAGAACTGTTACGTAAAAATGATTTGCTAAAATATTTTTAGGCTAAAGATATGAACACAACGCTATATTTCAAACCAAATTTTTAAGGCCAACTTTAAAGAAAACCCCCTTTGAATTTTGAAAGTCAAAAGGCCTAACATATCATATTTTCATCATTTTGACACAAAGTGTTATATTTTAAACAATGGTGAAGAACAGTTGGAAAAATTTGACTTTAAAAGTAATGTACAAATTTTCTTAGGATATTCTTCAACAAATAAACCTTGTAGGATATTCTTCAACAAGTAAAGCTTACAAGGTTTTTAATAAAAGAATTTTAATTGTTGAAGAATCAATCCATGTTGCATTTGATGATTCCTTTCCAATTACATGTTTGAATGATGATGTTGTTTGTGTTGATTTAAATAGATTTTATTTTGAAAACAGTAATAAAGAAGTTAATGAACAAAGATTGAATATTGACATGCATGAATCTGATAATGCTGATTTCCCTAGGGAACAGAAGTATTCTAAATCACATCTTAAATATTAAATAATTGGATAACCTTCAAGTCATGTTCAAATAATATATTCTTTAAGAAATTTAAGTCCTATGGTTTTCTTATCTCGGTTTGAACCTAAAAATACTAATGAAGCCTTAAAAGATGAGTTTTGGATTAATGCAACGTAAGATGATTTAAACTAGTTTACAAGAAATGATGTATGGTTTTTGGTTCCTAGAGATAAAAATAGAACTGTTATAGGAACCAAATGGGTATTTAGAAACAATGTTGATGACTCTGGTTTAATAACAAGAAATAACGCTAGATTGATTGCTAAGGTTACAATCAAGAATAATGAATTAATTTTGATTAGATCTTTGCTCCGGTTGCTCGACTAGAATCTATTCGAATGCTTTTGGCGTTTGCCACTTGTAAGAACTTTACTCTTTTTCAAATGGATGTCAAAAGTGCTTTTCTAAATGGTTTTATAAAAGAAGAAATTTATGTAGAGCAACCACTAGGTATTGAAAATAATGAATTTCCTAATCATGTTTTTAAGTTAAGCAAAGCTCTTTATGGACTAAAGAAAGCTCCTAAAGCTTAGTATGAAAGACTTAGTAGCTTTTTATTAAACAACGATTTTTCAACAGGAAAAGTTGATACAACTTTATCTATTAAAATCATAAGTCTAATACGTTGATTGTGCAAATCTATGTTGATGACATTATGTCTGGACCGACAAATATGAGTCTTATAAAAGATTTTGTTGAGTCCATAAAAAATGAATTTGAAATGAGTATGATGGGGGAACTCAACTATTTTCTTGGTCTTTAAATCAAACAAGCTGAAAATGGAACCTTTATCAATGAAGCTAAATATATAAAAGATTTGTTAAAAGTTTTAAAATGGATAATTGCAAATCAAAACAAACACCTATGAGCACAAGTATTAAGCTTGATAAAGATGAAAAAGGTAAAAATGTTTGTAAAAAGATGTATAGAGATATGATAAGTAGTTTATTATATTTGACAACTTTTAGACTTGACATCATGTTCTCTCTATGTGTATGTGCACAGTTTCAATCTTACTCAAAAGAATCACACTTGAATGCAGTAAAACACATTTTCAAATATCTTATAGGTACGATTGAAATTAGTTTATGGTATCTAAAATTTTCTTCTTTCAGCCTAATTGGATACTATGATTCTGACTTTACTGGATGCAAAATAGATAGGAAAAGCACAAGCGCCACATGTCACTTTTTTGAAAATTTTTTAATATCTTGGCACTCTAAAAAGAAAAACTCAGTTGAACTCTCAACTGCTGAAGTTAAGTATATAGTAGCCGGAAGTTATTGTGCACAAATTTTATGGATTAAACAAACCTTGCTTGATAATGGTTTAATTTTTGAAAATGTTCCAATTTTTTATGATAATACAAGTGTTTTAAGACTTCACCGCTAGCCTTTATTGCAATCAAACAAAACTTGCAAATAACTTCACCGCTAGCCTTCATCCATGTACAAAGTTTTGTTTTATGATAATACAAGTGTTTTGAACTCTACAAGCTCTTTATTGCAATCAAACAAAAACTTTTTCTTGTTCTCTTGTACATTAAATTTGCAAATATTTGTATAGAGAAAGAGAAATACTCTAAAGCCTTGTTCTTATTTTTGCTATTTATCTAAGAGCATTCTAGAGAGAGAAATAAAATAGTTTATTTCCTTTATGTTATAAACTATTGTATTGCTCAGCTTGAGCATTGTTTTGTTAGAAATAAAAGTGGTGGTGAAGACCTCGATTGAGGCATTGGTGGACCGTGGAGAGTAAGAAAAGAGTTGAACTCTACGTTAAAATATTAGCTTGATTTTCTCTATCCATATTTCTTTAAATTACACATTATATCTTTTTTTTTTAAGTCAATATGTTGTTTTTCAAAATTAATTATTTCAAATTTTCAGGCCAATACTCAATTTAACCCCAACAATTCATAGTGCGTTTTCACATTTTATAACTTATAGCATCCATAATAAGTGCCGACAAGGGGTTATTACACATGATAGCCTATCCTACGTTAGCAATTTTCTAAAATTATAAATGTAAAATATATTGTCTTGGAAGAAATTGTATGATTAATGATCCGCCTAAATAAAAATTACACGAATACAAATTACATAAGATTGATTATCAAAATATCAATGCAAAATCGCGTCTACAAGGCGTGATTCTGTTATTAATACATGAGTTGTATATACAAGATGCGACTCACGTGTTAGTACATAAGTCCATCTTAGAAATGTGATTCACTAATTTTGTGAATCACATTTCTAATATACGAATTATTAAGAAAATATGTGAATCGCATTTCTAAGATTTGATTTAGTGTTATATAACTTTTGCTAAATTGCATCTTAAAAAAGTGACTACTTGGTAAATTTATTAGTCACACATCGAACATATGATTTAGCATTGATTATTTTTATAATTAAAATCATCTTGTTTATATTTAGGAATTTTTTTTTTAGTTGATATGTTTATCATCTTATTTTCTTTGACTTCTGATATGAGTACAAGCAATCTGATGGGGTTAGCATAATGCCTTGTCATACCTTAACACAATAATGTACAAGCTTTATTCGAAAATTCAATAAGAGATGAAAAATGTTATTAGGCCCATATTATGTTCTGGCCTCGGGGTATCAGTAGCGTGGCGGAAAGCAAGACTGGGCTTGAGAGAATTTTCTCTGGGCCAGGTATTTTTTTGGGCCAGAAGGGCTTAACGGAATTTGATATGCTACAACTTTTCCATTCAGATTAATAGCCCAAAAGTTCCCAAAGTCACTTTGTTGTCTGCCCTGTATGGTCTGCGACCGTGCCAATAGCATTTTAAATTTGGATAAGTTAACGGGTGATTAAATTAATAGCCTTATAGTTTAGAGAAAGCTCCATGTGTCCGTCATGTTTTTGAATGGAACCGATTATGCTAGTTATTTAACAGTTTAAATTTATATTTAACCTGATGATAATACTAAATACATAATATGTCATTTATTATATATATTTTAATGATCAGACAATTGATTCAATAGTCATCATGATAGGGCTTTATAAGTTCTTCTAATTTAGTGATATTAACACTAATTTCTAACTAGAAATAGCTTGGTTACAATCCCATTGGCTTGTCATCATGTGAACAAGAAAGGAGAAAATGTTATGAAATACTCACTAACGACAAAAAAAAAAAGAGGAAGAAGTGTTTTTTCCTTCTAATATCAATTACACGATTTAAGAACCAAGTAAAAGAAGATAAAATATTACCTCTATTTAGTATTTTTAATAAATGTCACTGAGGCATTTTTTTGTATTTTTTTTATATTTAAACCTTTTTTTTTGCCGGTATATTTAAACCCATTTACCGAAACAAATTTTCAAGGAAAGAAAATACATGGTTATTAGTCAGAATCCTCTGGTAATTTCACCAAAAATGCAATGTTGCTCCTACTTTGCTTATTAGTGTTGGCCTCTTAAAGTTTCGGTTATATGTAACAAATCATAAAATTTATTTAGTAGCAAAACCTAGTCTAAATTTAATATCCAGGGTATTAACATTTGAATTAAAAAAAAAATATATATATATATATATATGTGATTTCACCTGCATAAATCTTCTGCATGAATGTACTGAGAATGAGATTGTTTGTGCATACTTATGATTGTTATGTGAAATCATTTATTCTAAGGAATCGAGATTATAAATACGATTTTAATTACTAAAAATGCCTCTAAATATTAAAATAAAAAATTTGAAATTATAGTTTTATTTCAATTCATTCTTATATATCAAATCATACCCCATCCTATCCAAGAGATTTTTTTAAATTGAAACTAAATTATATCCTTTTGGGGATTGTTAGAATATCCAAATTCATAAATTTTTTTACAAGGTCCTTAGCATCTTAAGGAATTCTCCACCTATAAATTCTTGACAAGAAATTTAAGGTATTTATTCATAAGATCATTCATGTGGTTTCTTAATCTTTTTTTTTTTTTTATACTTTTGAGGATCTTATTTACATTTACACAATATTCCTACTTTTACGTAATAATAATAAAATTTTATTAATGAACTTAATATTTGAGATCTTTTGCAAAGGATTTAAAAAAATTGAAAAAATGCTCCACATTTGCAATGATCTTAAGAAATGAAATTGTTTACTTAAAAATCTGTGATGAGTACCTTGAATGTAATCCTTGATATGAAGCCTATCCATCTATAAAATATAGTTAGGGTTAGGATAAATACCTTATCTTACAATCTTATCTTTATTATGGTTCTGGCCTCTGGATTTCGATATTCGCAGTAGAAAGTGAGACTGGGCTTAATAGAATTTGATTGCTCCTATCTCTTTTTGAGATTAATAGCCCAATAAGGTCTCTAAAACCAATTTCTGGTCTGGTCGGCCACTTGCGAGAAGCAATTTGGCCCGAACGGTTGCTCAAGATATTTGTTAACGCTTTAAAAAAATGTTTAACATGGGCCATATAGATGCCTCTTTTATGAATTTTAAGTACCATATAGACGCTCAAGTTTAAAAAACCAGCAGCACTAATGGAAATGATTTTTTTTTTTTCTTAGTTGACAGATGATTATATAAAAAAAATAAAAAATATATAAAATTAGATACTTGGATTTTTGTACAAAAATTTAATTTAATATTTTAGCTTTAAAGTGGTCTATTTAATATCATATCAAGCTTTTTATAATTACTTTGATTGTCTCACTATCACCGTATGCTCTGTTTCCTAACATCAAAAAGTTAGTCTATTGGTGTTAGATGATGTTAGAAAAATAGTTAAAATTTAATGATATTTTGCCACTTTCATGCAATAAATAAGGTAAACAGTACTAAAGAGGTAATAAAAACAATTATAAAAGGATTGATTAGGCATTAGATTAATCATTTTAAAGTTTAGGTATCAAATAAAACTTTTATACAAAATTCAGATAGTAAATTTGGCATTTACACTAAAAAATATATTAATTTATCTATTCAGTTTGGCTTAGAAGAAATAATATTCTTTAGTTTCACTTAAATCGAATCCTTAAGCTTGTTTTATTAGCTGCTGGAATGATGCAACGACCCTTTCTTTAATAGAACTAAGAAATACAGATTAGTTAGATTAATGTTATAATTATCTACCAATTCATTAAAAGTAATAGTAAGGTTGTTAAACTCGTGATTCCACGTAGAATTATTAAAGGATATGTAGAAACAGAATATATAAACTTAAGTTTTTACAATCTCTGCAAAATAGCTGTGAAAAATTACAACTATGTTTACAAAAGTCTGAAAAAAATTAAAAACATAATGAATGTACAAAAAATAAAGAAATTGTAATGACTCTTAATCGATGATATAATATCCATAAAAAAGGCCAGTCAAGTCAAAATTAATTTTTTTTCATTATTTGTTTGAAAGAAGTTATAAGTTGAAAAAGAATCAAACTTGTCAACTTATCTTAATTCTTAGTTATATAAACGAAATAAATAAATTATCTTGTAAATTTTAATACTATAACTAAACTTTAATGAATTTTATAATTATAGAACAAGGGAGGTAAAGGGAGGGAGGGAGGGAAAGAGATAGCAAAAGTGTATGAAAACAAAATTAAAATTCAATAAGAAAGACGTATTAATCCTAATAATTGATGAGTTTGTAAAAATATAATGTATTTATTTATATTTTTGCTTATTTCACTCAAATAGATAAAATCAATAAATTTGGTTAAAACTATAAGATTTCATCTAGTTCACTGGTAGATTCGATTGAAATCGTAAGATCTTACAGAAAAAACTATTTCATGCACGAGTCAACTTGAAAGAGCCTCCTAGAATCATAAACTCATAGAATTATATAGGTAAAATCTCGATTTTAACAACTATGAGTAGTAGGATTTCTATTTTTGTTAAGAGATGTAACTCATAAGTATTTAATTATTTAAATCTAGAAGTTTATCAGTAAAACATAAAAATTATCAATGTTTAAATAAGTTTATTTGATATATGAACGTTTCGAAAGATTAAAAATACAAATCAATATTTATCAAAGTAAGTCAAACAAAATATCCATAAATGACCTTGAAGAAAATTAAAAAAGTTAATTAAAAACTAATTAAAAAGTTGATAGCTCAAATTATTATATCAAATATTAATACCTCATTTGATTCATTTTGTAAAACGTCAATTTTTTTTTTGATTATTTAAAATATAGATATCTTAAATAAATCTTTCTTCAAATATTGATATCTTGTACCAAAAATCTATAAAAATGTCTCTCTAATTTAACATTTCAATTATTATTTTACAAGCAATGCTTAAGAAACAACCAGTTATTTATGAAAGGAAGTTAGTAAAAGTGCTCCTGTAGTTTCACCGAAAGTGCAAATTTGCCTCTAAAAGTTGCATTAAAGGTTCCAAAGATTTCCAATGGAGAAATAAATAGCATATTCGAATCACGAGATAGAATAATCTCGAAAGACGTAAATAAATATAAAATACATCTTTATTCAAAATTGTGACTTTAAATATGAAATTATGCTGGAAGAGGTAAATAAATGTTTATTTCCTTAATCATGGGAAGAATTCTCATTCTGCAGTTTGTGATAGTGTCTTTTCAACTTATCAAAAATAGTAAAAAAGAGTATAATTTTATAGTCTATCTCTATGATATCAACCAACGCAGTGTTAAAAAAACAGCAAAAACAATTGCATGTTAATTGGTATCCGTATAAAAACTTTTGCATATATGTAATAAAATCATAACATTTATTTTTTAGGTAAATTACACAAAATGTCACAATGTTTAATATTTCGAAAAGTTCAAAAGAGATCACAACATTTGAAAAAAATATTCTAAAATTTAATTAAATATTTTTTCTATTATACATATTAAGGGGGCCATGAAATAAGGGTTTCTAGGTTTTAATTAAATATTTCTTCTATTGACATATACTAATAGTGACCTCGATTGACCAGCTTCTCTAAACATTGTGACCTCATTTTGAACCACTAAAAAATATTTTCTAAAATGAATTTACTCATTAAACATTATGACTTCTTTTGAACTTTTCAAAATGTCGTGACCTAAAATTTACTTACCTCAAACATTATGACATTCCGGTGCAATTTGCTCTTTGTTTTTGCAACAAAACCTAGTGTAAAGTTATCTAGTATTCTAACATTATTTTTACTTGTAATCACTAAACATGTTGTAATTCAGTGAGTTAAATACCAACTTTTTAATATGATGAATTATACATAGGTATAGTTCGGTTCCAAATTGAAAATTAAATCTGAACCATCAATAGACTGAATGGCCAGTTCTAAAATTGACTAAGGAACCATCGGTTTTTTTATTCCTAAGCGATTTTTTAGCTTAAAACTAGATGAACCGGTCGTTTGGGTTCTAGTTTAGGTTTGGAATCGTGCCAATATCTAGGATGGATCGGCTAAGAATCTAGATATGATTTGGTTGCACCAATCATTTGATTTCATGTTTTTATCATTGCATGAAAAAAAGTATGTATATATAAGTATTGCTTCTATTAATCTTCTAGATGTAGGAAAAAAATTCCATGTACGATTATGTTTTTTTACATACAAGCTTCAAAGTCCAAAGTGTTTACAATTATGAGAAAGATATACATGTAACTGTATCTACCTTTTTTTATTGTATGCACAAAGAACGGAAAAGAGTGTGATGCATACTTACAATTGTACTTGTGTTATGATCCAACAATGAATAAGATAGAGTCTAGATAGGATTACATAATGTAGTACTTTTACATGTAACAGAAAATAACAAGTATACAACTATATCTGTAACACTAGCTGAGTAGATCCGTTAAAAGTAGTTAAGATCTAACAAAAACAGTGGATGATTCAACAAATCTCAAATGTATATGTATAAATAATGAACAAGATGAAGAAAACGGAACATCCTTGAATTTAGAAAAATCTAGAGTCTCTTGAGACTAGAAGCCTAACAACTCGAATAGCCACAACAAAACACACACAATTTCTTAATCTTCTATACCACTTGTACCTGCATAAACATCATATAGAAATTAGCATACATTACATACGAAGTAGTAATTGAGAAAAATAAGATTTGTATACTTACCTGAAGAAGATTCAGAGTGAGGTGAAGTAAAAAGGAGGAGTAGAGTTTGTAGAGAAGTTTTTATTATGAGGTCATGGGCTTAAAAATTGTAGGTAGGTAAACAATTGGTGCTCTCATCTCATCCTGAACTCAAGTGTGGTTTCTTGATTGGACCTTGCATGTTCTCGAGCTTACATGGTAGAAATTTTGAATAACTCAAAGTATGTAATTCATATGAAGGAGATAAAGAAGATCTTGATGGACATTCAATAAAATTTTAGAAAGATGAACACAAGAATGGAAATAAAGGAGTTGAATTAGAATCAAGACCATAACCTTCACTGAAATCAATCGACAATTGATTCATCATGTTCAAGTTACATTAATGGGCAATCAAGATTTTCAATTCCAACATGTGAAGTAGAACATATCAATTCACTAGTAAATGATATGAGTTTTTTTTTTTTTTTTTTTTTGCAATTTGTAAATTCAACATTGGATGGATTGAGAATGGAATTTACCTTTCTATGGTCATTTCAAGAAACTTCATTAGCATCATTGTTTCTTGCCATCATAAACAACATAAAAGATGAAATTCCAAAATTATATGTTTATGATCCAATTACATGGGCACTTCAAGTGAAATATATATATAGAGGAACAATATTATGCGAAGTTAGCATGTTTTTCTATGCAAGATTCAATTAATATGTGGTACAAATGCGTGGATGAATTCAAAAATTTTAAATCATGGGATCATTTGGTGAGGGTGCTTTTCATACATTTTGGACCTTTTCAATAGTTAGAGGGTATATTCTGTTTTTGTTGAAAATCATGAAAGAAAAAAAGATTTTAATGACGATGGAGAAGAGGGTACAACCACTGATACAAGTGTTGTTCATCATGAGATCAAGACTAATTTTGATGAGAAAGAGAGTGCAACTGTAGACAAAGATGCTGCTGATATTAGGTATGAAAATTTAGATTAGCAACCATATATCAGTAATGAAGAAGAGAAGGTTGTGAGACCTGAGATTTTAGAGCAACATAATTGTGCTTCTAAAGGATCTCAACATGTTCCAGACTTAATTAGACTTGAGTTAATAATGAACTTGTAGTGGACATTAGAGTCTGTTCCTAAATGATTGAAGGTGGAAAGGAACAGAACATCACAGTTGATGAATTTGCTGTTATTGTCAGTAATGGGGACTGTAGGCTTGTAAATGAATCTATTGTTATTGGGACAACACAAATGGGCAAAGGTCAAGCAGTGGAGCTTGCTGGAAATTTTTCTAATTTGGCTTAGGGACTGGTTTCATTCCTATAATGCCTACTACATACACACTCAATAGTATGGGTAGCCATCACTTATCATTAACTTCATTGTCATCATCGCCAATCTTGAAGCATGTTACAAGGAGTGTTTATGCTTAGGATAAGAAGAATCATGCTATTACAGATTTTAGGTATCATATGGGGACAAACAAATAAACATTTGCAACTTTTCATAAACGAATGTTACTGTTTGAATCGCTTACTATTATTTCATAATCATGGGGGTCAAAATCACAATTGTGGACTTCACGGTGGTGTCGCAACCAACATGCATAGTGTATGGGTAGATGACACAAAGCAAAGACATTAGATTTATCATACTCGCAATGGGACAGCTCAAGCTATTTCATTTAATTAGAAGTATCAAGCATTAAGCTAACAGATCGAGGATAATTTTTGGAACATTAGACCACTAGATTTATCAAAGATCAGAAATACAACAAGTAACATAAATTTAGTGTACTCTGACATTTTGATTCGAGCTAAGGGATTAGCAACATATTTTATGTAGATCATTACAAATCTGATGACAATTTTAACCTAGGGGAGGTTATGTTTATTTGTTTAAAACCAACCAAACAAAATTATTGGTTTCAGGACTAATTTTTGATGCTTTCTAATCAATATTATGGACTTTTTATGACATTGCAAGCTAATGCAGCAGGCCATATTATTGTCTCGTTGGACTTACTTAAGGATCTGCTTGTAGCTATGATGGGAGATAAAAAATGGACTCAATAGGAGTCAAAAGGAGCCTTGGATTTTAGATAGTGACTAGAATAATTTACCGGACAAACATCACTAGGATTTTTGTTTGTAGAGTTCTCGCTTTCTACTAAGATATGGGACCTAGGTGGTGATAGATGAGTTAAAATGGGATGTTTTGATTGTTTTATACAATTTTTTTTAAATTTACCTTGAGACAAGGTATAATTTCAAGAAGGGGAGAAATCTGTTACAATCCAGTGATGAACAAGACAGAGTATAGATAGGATTATATAGTTTAGTACTTTTACATGTAATAGAAAATAATAAATATACAAATAGATCTATCATGGTAACTAAGTAGATATGTTAAAGTTGTAAGATCTAACAAAAACAGTTGATGATTCAACGGATCTCAAATGTACATGCACAAATAATGAACAAGATGAAAAGATTGGAATATCCTTAGATTTAGATAAACCTGGAGTCTCTTGAGACTAAGAGCCTAGCATCTCCAATAGCCACAACAAAACTCACACAATTTCTTGATCATCTATACTACCCATACCTGCATAAAGTGTACATTGCATACGAAGTAGTAATTGAGAACAATAGGATTTGTATACTTATTTGAAGAAGATTTGGAGTGAGGCGAAGCAAAAGGGAGGAGTAGAGTTTATAGAGAAGTTTTTATATTATGAGGTTTGGGCTTAAAAATTGTAGGTGGGCCATAACAACTTGTTAGGTTAAGTAGTAAAATCGAATCGAAGGAAATTAGTAGAAACAATAGAGATAGCTTTTCAAGAAGTGAATAAATTGGAGTAAAATGTTGTAAATTTCTAAATATTCTATATTTTATTTTACTTTATTTTTTTTATATTCACTCATTAATTAATGGTGATCAATTTGCTTGGTTTGTCGTTTTCATGTCGTTTTTTGCATTTTATTTTTATCATTTTCAAATAGACTATTTATTAAAAATAGATATAGATGAAAAACATATATTTTACTTATAAACAAATAAAATAGATATGATACAGACAATATATAGATTAGGACTATATACAATTAAAAATCTGACAATCTAAACTAAACATGTTGTCTTCAATATTACTGATTTAGATAAACCCCATTAAAAAAGTGGATTTTATGGTATAAATGGGTCAAAATGCATATGATATAATTAATGAACTATTCCCATTACCAAACATGCAATGTAACAATGCAATACTTTTAACTAATGAAACTAACTAGCTCATAATGACATATACCCCATGATTCACTTTAAGAATATCACATTCAATTCACATTGAGGAATTATATCATAAATGGTGGTACTAAAAATCTAGCAAACACAAGAAAAGATTAATTAAGCATTATGAGTCATATGAACCAATTAGTGATGTATAACTAAATTTTTTATGTGGATAGTTTTATAAAAGTTGTTCACCATTTTCTCGCTACTTGTTTAAATATATTTTAGTACTAATTCATTACTTATTTGGATACATTGTGTATGATGCTTGCTAATTTTTTTTTTTTTAAAGCAAACACCTTATTTCAATTATATATGAGAAGAAAAACACTACTATTCTATTCTGCAAATACTAGCACTTGGTAGCATAAAAAAGAATTAGGCTTATTGAGATATCCTATATATACATATATATTATGAGATCATAGTTCAACTGAATTTATATGAATCCCATGCCTTCATATTTAATAGCACATACTCGTTATTCTTACTTATGAATATTTTATGAAATCACTTGCATATTGTTTTGTTTTTATCTATGGTGTGATATATCTACATATATATATATATATATATATATTACAATTTTGAGGAAAGAAGGAATCAAATTTAGTCAATCTCATTGGAAGACCTACATTCATGTTATATGAATTACAATGCATCATTAGTTTAAATCTAGTAGAGATGAAAATAATTATTAGGCTTAAACTTGTACGTTAAGCCTGCACAATGAATACAATTAGTAGTGCATCAATGGGTTGCTCAAAGCAGTTATTCCGATGCTTAAGTTAGCTTGCATCCTAAAAAAGTAACAGTTAAGAAAGATATATTAATTTTGAAGGATATTACTTTTGTAACGGTGTACAATGGATGTATATATAGTAAGTAGATCCTAAGGGCGTTATGCGCAATGCAGAATCATGAGATAGTATATGGTTGGGGAAGGTTATTGGAGAGGTAAGATGGAGCCATTGAACATGTTTAGTTGTGCCCCCCACATGGATTGAGCCATCAAGCCATCGAATCACATTCAGCCATGCCTCTACATGGAACAAGTAAAGGTTGGGACGAATGTGCCAAGTGATCTTAACTTGGGACTCATCTGGCTTGGATATAGCATTCGATAAGCTAATTTCCTAAGTTGAGAAAGTAGGGACTCTTGTAAAAGCTCAAAAATGAGTTAGAGTAGATCAAGCTTAGGTCTAATAGGCCGACTCAAACAAGCAATGGATAGAATTGGACCTAAGTGGCCAGTGATCTATAATTTAATCACCACACAACAATTTTAATTAGAGATGATTTATATTTAAACCGGTCATTACCAAATTGAACTCTAACTTTTATTCCGTGTCTATTTGCAATTTACTAAAAACGGATATAAAAGATTCTCCTCCCTTTCTCCACGATTGTTATGGGATTGTGCTACTAATCCTTTTCTTTTTCTTTTTTAACTCGTATTATTTCCATTCCAATCATAGTTAATCAAGCCAATATGCAACTAATAAATACTTTCTATCTACTCATTGAAAAGGTTCAATTAATTTTTATTAAGATTCATTGTTCCGTTGACGTTTCTTTCCAATCTATCAATGTGGGATCGCTAACTACTATTACGACAAAAATGGATGGGAGAATCAAAATCAACGAAATATCACACTTTTTTATTTTATTTTAAAGAACTCAATAAGTCCACAACACAACATCATGCCGAGTGAGGATCACGACCGATACAGGTGAATTAAGAAATTACCTGTCGGGCATTTTTTTATAGCTCATGGTTGTTTTATGTCCGTTTAAAATGTAATATATTTAAAAAATTATACGGATGAGCGAGGAATGAAACTTGAAAAATGAAAATTAACATGGTCCCGTGATAGATAATATAAGGTAAAAATGAGAAATTTTATAGTCCCGTTATTAATTTTGATGAAATCGATCCCATCAAGTATCTAATGACTCACATTATACCTAATTAAACCACTAAAATAATTAATATATTAATTACTACAGTTATTTTAATGGTTAGATGATCGAATGCATGGTTTTCGTAGACGGGACAGTTTTCATCGATGGGACTGTAGAAGCTTCTATATAAGGCAAAAATAATTAATGTTTTGAAAAAGAAAAACTTTGTTGGATTTATTTGTAGAAAGAGTAAATGAAAATGGTAGCAAATAAATATATGTTATCGACATCTTTTAGGTATTTTACTTTGTGATATGGTTATACCGGCAATCAGACCTCCATCAGCTAGGTTTTTTGTTATTTTATTTCCAACCATTAGCTTAAAATCAATGCTAAAGACACTGAAATAAAAGCTAGATGAAACAAGTAACATAATTTTTTTTTCCTAAAGTTAGAAAGCAGATTAATAATTAAAAAAATCTTAAAAATCTACCTCGTCTTCAGATAAATTATCCACTCTATTGGTTCACTCTGATCAGCCATTTATTCCCTCCGGGTGTTTAGTTAATTTCAATTCCTTGTGAAAGTTGGCCTCTCTACTCAACTGCTTTAGGATCACGAGAAGGGAAAAGTAGGCTTATTTGGGTTGTTAGATTTTTTTCGGTATTGGCTATGTATCATATTAAAATCTATAATTCATTGGTATTACATCTATATCAGTTCAATATCGGTTTTAATTGGTTAGTTTGTGAGTAAAATTGTCAATTTTGTCAGTATTATATCAATATCTATTCAGTATTAGTTCGGTTTAAAAATGATATCAGAATGGTACTAAACTAGTATACCAAAACAATTATAGGTTTAACTTGTGAGTTTTCTTGAGCTGCAAGTACTTTGGCAATGATGATCTGCTATATTGGAATAATAGCATGGAAAGTGCTTGTACTTTCATTTTTTGTTAGTGCTTGATTTTTCAAATTTTGGCTAAAGAGTGCCTGTAGTTTTAAAATACTAACATTTTAGTGTCTCTGTACTTTAAAATAAAGAGCCTACACTTTCTTTTTTTAACAATTTAGACTCTAAACTGCTAATACTTCAAAATTATAGGCACTTTTTTGCCAAAATTTAAAGATCAATCCATATATTGCGAAAAAGTAAAAGTACTAGCACTCTTTATGCCATTATCCTTGCTATATCTTATTTTGTGCTTTCGAGTAGTTTATAAACACCATAATTGTATTTTATGCGTGTGATTTTATAGTAGTATTGCGTGAAACCCTATTCTATGAATTTAGTTTTTAAAGAAGTGACGGACATCCTTATTTCTCTTATAGTCTTATTTAACATCCTTTTTCGAAGAGCTTCACGGGTGGCAATTGGGACAAAGAATTCAATTAAAATGCTAGATTAAAAAAAATAAGGGACATTTACAAATTATCCACATAAACTTTTATGAAAGTGTGGATTTACTCTCTCAGTTTTCAAAATAGGCTTTTTGACCCTTGAAACTTTTAAAAATAGACATGATTAAGGATAGTTAAAATTTATGATGAATTGGGGTAGGGTGTACATCTATATATAAATGAAAGTTTAGGGGTGAGTCTGCACATAGGTAAAAGTTCTATGGGGTACTTAGTAACTTTTCCTGTTTTGTTTTAATGGAAAATATCAAGTGTCCTTAACTGTGTTAGTTTTTGAAAATTTAAGGAATCAAAAAGTTCATCTTGAAAGTTTAAAAGGTAAATTCACACCTAGGTAAAAGTTTTAAGAAGGTAATTTATAATTTCCCTAAAAAATAATAAAGTAATTACTAGATGTTAAGTAATTTTTATTTATTTCTCAAAACATGGCATCTAAAATATTAAATATAAAACCATAGATATTTAACATAAAAAATAAGATAAATATACAAAACTTGATTTGATACATAAAATGGTTAATTTAATATCCTATCAAAATTTTTTATAACTCTTTTTACTATCTTCGTAACACTATTGATTTTATTTATTGACTTATAAAAGACAGTATGTCATTGAATATTTTTAACTTCTGCTAATATTGTCTAACACTAATAGATTATTTTTTTCACATGAGAAAAGAAAGAAAAAACAATGCTTGTGAGGTAGTAAAAAATAACATGAAAAGTTTAATTAGGTATTAAATTGATAATTTCAAAATTTAGATATTATATCGACCACTTCAAAATTTAGGTATTATTGATGTTCTAATATAGACCACTGGCCTCCCGAACCAAGTTAAACTAATTAATCGCTTAGGCAACCCAAGGAGCCAATGTCCAGCTCATAACAGTAGCAACCTAAAGCCTTATTAGGACATCCTTTCACTTGGTTTAGTGTACCAACTAACTCCTTTAGCATTCTATTGACACTTCATCCAATGTTTCTTGACATGCTCTCCTTGATTGGGTTCGGTATATGTAAACATAGATTAGTGGGTTTGCCTCACTTCCATCATAACTATCGTCAATTATCCACTAGCCTATGATCTTACGGCGTACTCAATTGTTGAGGATTGATTGACCATAATTAACCTTCTCCTCTCCACAAAAAAGGTAATGCTGCCTAGACTCTCCTTCTCGAACTCATCTATCATCTTTGGATTAATATGCTTGTTGAATTAAGCATAGACCAACGTGCCACTAATTTTGTTTGATAGGCCCATCATTTATAGGAATCTAGTTCAACCTTTCTATATTCAACTTCTATCATATTAGAAGTAGCAATAGGTATTAAATTGAATTTCATTCAAAGTTCAAGTATCAATTGATATTTCCAATATATATATATATATATATATAGGGTTGAACACATGTTTAGGGTTGATTTAAAAAAAAAATGCAAATATAAATTATACAAAAAAAAAATTACCAAAATAGTGTTCATATATCGCATCTTGGAGTGGAAATACAAGTATTTATACTTGTATCGCATCTTCGAATGAGATATAACAACCTAGGCCAAAAAAAAAATTAGGTGCTTGAGTATTGCATGTTGGTTATGCAACACTCGTCTGGCTCTGTATCGCATAACCAACGAGCGATACATGTATATTTATATGTGTATTGCTTGTTGGTCATGCTATACACATGTAAGTATATCGCACAACCAAAATGCGATACACTTATAATTTTTAAAAAATCTGTATCGCATCACTAAGATGCGATAAAACAATACTACTTTTGTAATTTTTTTTAATAATTTTGTTTTATGGAATTTTTTTTAAAGTACATGGCACATGTAATTTCCTCTCTCTCTCTCTCTCTATATATATATATAGACACAATACAACTTCTCCAAAAAAAAAAAAACCTTACCTTAATTTTGGCTATTCAATATGATGGAATAAAATTTTGTAGAACGGATTTATATTAATTATATTTGGCTATTCAATATGATGGAATAAAATTTTGTTTCTAAACTTTGATTTAGTACGGATGCAAGATACTATAAAATTTTAAATGTTGTAAATCACTACCCTTAATTTTGATAAATTAATAAATAATCTTAAACTTGTGATTAACACTTCTTAAATTTATCAAAATATACTTTAATATTTACTAAACTTTTATTTCAGTATGTTTTTATTAAATAAAAGAATCAAGTGTCATTTATCTCATTAATTTATAATAATTCAAGGGTTATTCACAAAATTCCAAAAGTTTAAAATGTACATTGAGAGATTTTTACAATTTTGTATTAATTTTTTATCTAAATGTTAAATATAATTAATAGAATTACGCTGGAAATGGATAATCTGAAACAGTAAGTAATACTATCTATTTACGAGTATCTGTATTCCCAAAGAGCTAATGAAAAAGTTAACATTTTTCTTATGTGTTTTTTTGTTTTTTTTTTAAAATAAAATATGTAATCAATTGGGTAGGATTTATTACCTAATTGCCACGAAGGAATCTTGTGTAACATGGGATGGCGAATTTAAAACCTTGAAAAAAAGTATCATAGACTTCACATGAGTCGGCTGGCGTTGGTCCCATCGGTTGCCATCCCATGACACCGAACGCCATGCTTTTATTAATTAACATATTGGCAACGTCACCTAACACGAACAAATGCATAGAATCATCAAGAAGCATGTTGCAAGACGCATTAGTTGACGTAAGCATTCATCAGCTTAGGTCTTAATGAGAAAAAGTTTCCTTCAAACGGAGTGTTCAGTTCAGGTATAAGTATATGTCGTTGCTAATGATCTTATAACTTAATGATATTTGTTTTGATTTTTTAAATAAAAGATAATAGATTTGGTTAATTTCTCTTTGTTGTTATGATAAAAATAAATAAATAATTAAGTCCATTTAATACCCCACGTGAGTCAACTCTATATGATTTAATAGAGAAAATTAATATCAATTTTTAAAAATATTACTATTGATTATAACTTTGGTCAAAGCTTTAGTAATATTACCAAATAAAATACTAATTAGGTTCAATGGTAATAAATACTGATGTGTTAATATATATGTAACGTGCATAAATCATAGAGATAACAGTCTTTTTGACAACCTTTTTATTTATTATGTATTTCAAAATTTGAGTAGTGTATACACTTGATATATACACTTATCGAATCATTTTTTTTCCTCATTAGTCACCTATTAATAAGATCATTGACGTATAGCATAAATAAGTTTGACTGAATTACAGAATTTTAAGCTCAATCTAATTTTTATTCGAGTTTGAGATAGATTATATTTATTTTAACTTAGAGGGCAAACTACTTAAATTGGTTAGTGACTTAGGGTGCAAGTTTCAAGTGATTTAGGTCAATGAATGTATAAACCTAATGAAACTCAAATTGTGCTTAAGTTACTTAAGTTTTGGTTGAATTTAGATATTAATATTAATTTATTAGAAAAAATGCAGTGTACTTTTATATCTAATGTAACGATCTCCTAATAGAGCTTAGTAGGAATCAGTAAAAACTATCATGCCATATGTGCACCTATTACATGATTATTTTTTTATGTGTGGGGGGTCACAAGACTATTTAATATTTAATTGCCACTGCTAATTTTGATACATACTATTTTATATTATAAAATAACTATGGAATTTTGACATTCCACTTATTGATAAGGTTAAAGAAAATTGATATTCCTTACCAAACATTAATAAGGATCTTAAACATATATAAAACCAAATGGTAAAGGAGATCTATTCACAATTGAGTCTCTGTCGTCGATTCAATACTTCCAACTTATACTTCCAAGTGTTAATGCTAACTATCTAAGGGTAAGATAATTCTCGTCAACATCAATCTTATCCCATCTTGCTCTTATAGGGTTACTAGCAATCTAATCAGGGAAAGGGGAGGAGGAGGGGGAGAGGTTAAGCGAAAATACTGCTTAGTAACATAAAAGTGAAATATTCTTACTATTGCCTCAAGCACAAGCAAGTTATCAATTATATGCTATGCATAAATATGTAAATGCAATATAACATCGCACGCAGTCTTTCGATAACCAGCAAAAAGTTTAGGGTATAACTAAAGCTGGGCATATGGGCCAGCTCATTAAAAGCGAGTTACGACAAAAAAAAATTTTGGCCCATTTAAAAGCGAGTCATGGGCAAAAAAAAAAAATAAATAAATAAAAAGAGGAGAAGTTTAAAAACAAGAATAATATAATAACATGTTAATGATTATTTATATATATTATGAAAGAAGATAAATTGATACATGTACCATAAGTATTATAACATTTTTTAAAATATATATTTATTGGTTAAATGTAATATGATATTCAAATAAATTAGTTTAAAAACTAGTTTTATATATAAGTAATCAAAATAACATTTAAATTAGTCGTTAATTATACAAAACCTTAAAATATATAAATATCATGTAAACTAACATAAAAAAAAATAATAATTTTGGCCTGTGGACCAAGCTTAGGAATTATGGCCCATTTAAAAGCGGGCCAAAATGACTTGGCTTATTTAACATGTGGGTTGAGTCGGGATGGCCCATTTACCCACTTTGCCTAAGTCTAGGTGTAACCACCTTGACATTGAGTTAGGGAATTCATAGTTCTATTAGCATCTAGGTCATCCAATATCAATAAACTTATATCATAGGCTCTAGGTACCTCAAATGTCACCCTTCTTTATGATAACTTAAATACAAGCCAAAGTTCAATTGTCTAAACAATTATCTTACCTCATGGATACCTTAAATGTAGTCCCAAGATAGTACATGAAATGCAACTTTAGGCTAAGATCTCTAAAAACTTACAATAAGACCCAAAATAGTGGTTCAAACGTGGTTTTGCAATCCATGAATTTTCCTATTTTTATAGTTTGCTCCATGAAGCCGGAACTAGAATACATATAAGATGATCCAAATAGAGCTCATTGTTGGACGATAACAACAAGAGTTGATGCAAATTCTATACAACGCATGTCCAGTTTTAAATATGATTTTGGCAGTTATTAATAGATTTAAGAGTGACTACTCAGTTTGTAATTCATTCAATATAAAATAGTGCCAGAAAAAAAAATTCACACAGCTAAGTACTTTATGGTTCAAACACTACAACATGGTGCTGAAGAACACAACACACATAGCAAAGAATAATAAACAATTCAATCATAATTATCAAATACAGAGTCCTTTATTATCTTCCAAGTTAGTAGTGACGATGAATTCAAATAGAGCATTGTTAACGGTTCTTAAAACATTTACTTGTTTAGCAAGATAACTATTGTTTAATCATTAATATCATTATTTAGGCATAATGTCAAAAATGATACATCAACTTTCGCAAAAAATTCAATCAGATACTTAAAGTTTAGTTTTGAACAATTTGACGCCTGACGTAAGTTTTCATGTACATTTTACGCACTTAAAGCAAGTTCAATCAGGAAGAAAAAATGTACGTGAAAACTTGCTTTAGATACCTAATAGTTCAAAACCAAACTTCAGGTATCTGATTGAACTTTTTGTGAAAATTTAGGTACTATTTTTGACACTAACCCTTATTTGATGTCATCATCATCATTGTTGAACCACTCTTATCGGGTAATATATGAATTAGAGTATAATTCTAAAATATCCAATAGCCATACCTTTACTATACTATTATGTTGCTGGATGTTCAAAATTAAGATTATTTTAGTGTTTTGTTACATCACTCTTGGCATAAACTGAATCATTATTTGGGTAGTTTAGCATATAATTCTTACTATAATTTATTTTATTTCATGCTATTTTATTTTATTTTACTAATATTAAATTTAATTTAAACCAAACAAGGGTTATGAAACCGGGCGTCGGAAAGTAAACTGGCATCCCAATTTGGTTGAATTGGTTGGATGGTGCGACATGCACACGCATGCCAGTTGTCATCTTCTTCTATTTTATACTTTCATACTAATGCGATTGACTTTATAACTTAACTATAACATGTCTTTTGCATCGTACAATCATCAAATAGTATATAAACGACAATATAAAACACCACACAAATAATAAGAGCAACAAATCATTGAATTTCTCATTCACCTTAGTTATATTATGAACTAGTTGATGTGATCCTTGTTAATGGATTCGCAAGTTTGCTATGTTTACCTAAAATATATAGGAAGAGGTTATTATAAGCTTAATAAATTCAAGTATATAAGTTACAATCAAAGGTCAGTAATGAAATTTGGAAAATTTGCAAAATCATTGAAGTTTACGGTTGTTCTAAATCTACCATCATTCTTATTTTCCCCATTACGAGGATGGTCAAAACCTTGGTTAGGAATTAGAGAGTGCATTGCACGATCATGATGAAACTTGTGGAATTGAAAATGGTTGAAATACGTGAAAGATGTGGATTTTGAAGGTTTGAGGAGTTTATGAAATTATAATTGAAGGAAAACAGACTTTGAAGAAGAAGATGATGTTTACGTTTGGTTTTTATATTTATTTTGTTTGTTAGTTCAAAACTGGTAGAAGGTTAATCAGATATTTGAGCTTGATGCTTAAGTTAAATTGCATCCAAAATGTTTAAAGGATAAGTCAAGGGTATATGGTTTAGTGGTGTGACATACTTGTCTTCAAAAGTGTTTAGAGGAGATATTTATAGGAAATAGACTCATAGTGGCTGCACATGTTGTAAAGATCATGGAATATTGGGAAATTGGGAGCGGTTGTTAGGGATGTAAGGTTAGACTACTAATCCATATCTAACCATTCCTTTCAGTGAAGCCAATGATAGTAATGTGGAGCATGCCAACTAAATTGATTAAGTATCCATCCAGCATATAGCTCGTAAGGCCAGCTTATTGATCAAAGGGAAAATTAATGCTTCTAAGAGCCCATATTGAGTTGGAATAGGTCAATCTTGAGTCCAATAGGTCATCCTAAGTGTACAATTGATCGGGTCGGCTTAGGAACCCAAGTCTCATAATTGATCATCAACAACATCAATATGAAGGTAACGGTTGGGTGGCGAAGCAAAATTGATAATTTCCTTTTATGGGGCCTAATTGGTACACAAAACAATGTTCTCTTATAAAGACACGTCCTACAATATTTTTATGTAAAAATCTATGTGCATTCTAAATTAAATGTCCTGAACATTATTACATACTTAGAATTTCTAATCGAATGCTTCTATATCTAGTTGTGTTACACATAATAATTTATTATCAATTTTAGGGTTAAAGAGTTAAATACTTAAGGTATTAAGTATTTTAAGTCTTGATCATCTGTAAAGCTAAATTTTAATTACCTTGTTCTATATTCTAGGTTAATTAAATTACATGGTTTCATGTGAAAAATGTTTAAATAAACTTAATTGAGTCAAAATTGAGCTCGTCACAATCTATTGCTAGTTAATAAGCTCAATTTTAGAATTCTAATGTTGCTCTAGCTCATGTTTGAATTTTAAGTTAAGCTTAAATTTGGACTTAGCATCATCCTATTTCGATTCTCTTACACCATTATTCTAGTACTTATTAAGCATGCAAAGTAAGCACTTGGAATGTGTAATTGTTTTATTATCATTTGATAAATGATAATAAAATATGTTTTTATGGTACGTTTATTTGATTTTATAAAAGTAAAATCTTCTGTAACAAATCTACTTTTGTGCTTAGCTAGTGGAATTGTCATGGAGTTGTTATTATTGTAAAATGAGGAATTGCAATTTCTTTTGGGATATGAAAATGCTATTATTGCAAAATAAGTATTTGTAATTCCTTTATGGGCCTTAAGAACATTTTATCTTTGAGTCATTTGGAGGGTTGCTTAATGTGCTACATCAGCATTTTAAGTAGCTATTTTTATTGAATTATTCTCCATTTTAACCCAAAGTTACACCTTTTTAGGTCTTATGCTATAATTACTTCTAAAAAGTTACATGATAATTCATTTTGATGTAGTACATTTCAACCAACAAAAATGAGAGAGAGAGAGAGAGGTTGCTTCATTATGCAACTTTGAAGGAGAAAATATGTTAAACAACTATTTAAACAACTTATTTTATTGCTGAGGAAAGTTGCTTGGTAAATCAATTCTTACCAAGCAACTTGCAATAATGATGTTCTAAGAATAGGCATTCTTTGGTTTTTATTAGCATATTATTTATGGATTTAAATGAACTATAATGAATAACTAGTATTTTTCTTTTTAATTCAATTATAATTACAATGCTATTCCTACTTTATTTCATTATGCAAATTAAAATTATCATTAATTTTCTATTTTCTTCTTAAGATAATTTCCAATGTAGTGTCATATGGTTCTAGAATTATTATGGGGCGGGGGGCAAAGGGAAGGAAGAGAAATACTTCTAGAATTAATTAGCAATTGAATTTGCATTTGCATCCACTTTTGGATGCAAGGTGCTTTTGACTAATTAATCGGCGCCAATTTTCTTTCCTACTGTCCAAATTCCAAAATATGCGCATAGTTTTCTTAAAAGATTCTAGAATCTTAAAAGAATAAAAAACATCCAACATGCAATGCCTTCAATATAGTCAAAATTAGAATTTCGTCATATAAGTCTTCTTCTATTTCCCTGTTATAGTCCAATCAAACCTTCTATACATTATATAAATATTTAATTTTACTCTTCTATAATCTAGACATCTCCTAAGCTGTGTTCGAACTGAAAACTAGGATAACTGGCCATGGCAGTTTCTTGCTTGGACCTGCCCTAGCAGGATGGGTAGGACTCTCCATGTGAATCCGTCAACGGATCCACCTCTACGGGACCTGGTTGAACTAGCAGATTCAAAGGATCCCCTCGATTTAAAAAAAAGAAAAAATACTAATGCAAAGGTAAAATTTGTGTTTTTTTAAAAAAAAAAAAATAACAGATCGACAAGCAAGGTGATTCCTGATCTCATTTAGAAGACTTGGAACAAGCGGATCGGGTCACTGGGTTGGACCCGAACATACCCAAAGAAATATCTAGTATAATCACAACATATCATAGAAAAGGTAAATAAAAAAAACTCATTTAAAATATTGAATATTTAAATAAATATCACCATATAGGCATCTATTTTTTGGCCAAACAAATATAGGCAACTTGATTAATACACTTAAAATATACAGTGTTTTAATTTCCATACAGGCATCAATCGAGCATGGCGCGTTACGTGCTACTTGGTGCCGACGGAAAGCGAGACCGTATAGAACTTCTTTCTTTGAGTGCACGTCGTAATATAAGACTTTCTTTAATTTGACTTGTCCAGCTAATAAAATTTGTCAAACTTCTCCTTGACCAGCGAAATAAAAATGATATAGAATTAATTATATCTATATTTCTATCAGACAGATTTAAAACATCTATAGAGAGTAAAACCATTTGGATTGGCCGGTGTTTATATATATATATATATATATCTTATATGTATTTGATTTGTATCTATATCTAGTCTATTTAAAATATTTATGGGTGAAAGTATACATTTTTCATTTGTATCTAATTTTTGACGAATAATTTATTTAAAAATGATAAAAATGAGATGCAAAAGCAATCACAATAAGACAACCAAATACACCCTAAATTCCATTTTTTTCTTGTCTCTCCTCTTCTACTTCTTCAACTTTTTTTTTTTTTAATTTTATAAATCAAATCAACCATGGAGATCGCATATTTTTACCTTCATACAAAGTATAAACCGTCTTATGTTTTTTTTTTTTGGGTCCTCCTTGAATTTCGAACATTGAATTTGAACCTTGGCTAAAGCTTGACTCTAATTTTTTAGATAATATAGAATATCCCTTGTCAATAAATATTTAAAAAAAAATCAGAAGCAAGTTGCTTCTTCTACAATAATACACACGCATGACAAATGAAAAACCAAACTAATAAAAGAATCTATTTTTGGTTACCAATTGGGTAAGTTACGGTTACAATTGCTTAAAAAGATCAAACATTATAGAAATATTCGGCTGGAAAGATATTTTAGAGATACTTTAAATTTGATTATACCATTTGACAGAAATTTTAGTCCAATTGCTTTTGTCTGATTGTCAAATAACTAGATTAGAAAGGTTAACTCATCTATTAAGTTGATCTAAACTTTTTAAACCTGATCTTTTGATTTTAAGAAAATGGTATGCAATAAAAATTTCCACGCAATACATGAATACCATAAAATAAAAAGCAATGAGCAAGAATAATTAGACTCAATTTTTTTTTTAATTTTTGTTACTCTAGATACATGATTTAGTATTATTTATATTTAGTCGTTTGCCAACCAAGCAAAAATTATAGAACCATGTTTGGGTTGAGTATATGTGCTAGATCTCTATCTTTTGCGGTGTCTTTGTAATATTAGGGCTCTTTATAATTTACCCTTTAAATTTTTATCTGATACTTGATTTGCACTTTTCCATTGCTTTTACTTGATTGATGCAACGATTTCAACTTTCTATTATATTCTGCTTTTCCTTTAAAATAAAAAAGAAATACAAGTCCAAGAAGTACGCATAAACCAAATAAATGAGTTGTACTCTTCTTATCTAATTACTTATCAATTAAGTAAAGCAATGGAATTCATCGTTAGTAAGAAACCAAGCTTGAACTTGACTCGAATGGACTCAATTCGAACTTGATTGAGCATTCCTTTTAAACTCGAACTCAGCTTAAACCAACATTCGATAAGCTTGAGCTTGACTTGATTAGGTTGATCGTCCTTATAGAAATGAATTAAATTAAAGAATAAATTGGAATTACCATTGGATATGAAGGGGGAAAAAGTACAAAAATAGGCTTAAAAAATGAAAAAAACATAAGTTTTTATTTTTTCATAAAAAATATAAATGAGTTTGAATAGGCTTGCCAAACAACTCGAATAGAGTATTTTAAAACTTGAACTTGATAATTACTTGTGTAACTCAAACTTGAACTTGATTCAATTGCAATGGAGTTGAATTCGAGTTATCGCCAAGTTGAATTTGGGTAGCTCGTGAGTAGTTTCAACTTATTTCCAGCTCTATTTATGCTTTTGTCTAGGGATATAATGTTGAATTGTTGAATTTGATATATCTATAATTTCTAATGTTTATAGGGAGTACCCTGTGCAACAATAAATTTTTAATTTTCAAAGTATTTTTATTGTATTTAAACGAAAATTCCAAATTGTTCCCTTAAAACTTTTACCTAGGTGTGGATTGACCTTCCAAACTTTCAAAGTGAACATTTTGACTCCTTAAACTTTAAAAATTTGGCATATTTAAAGACACATAATAATTTCCATCAAAACAAATTGAGCGAGTTATAAAATATCCTCTCAAACTTTTCCCTATGTACGAGTTTACCCATAAACTTTATCTTTCTGTGGATTTACCTTATAAACTTTTTATCTATTTATGGATTTTGCTACCCCCCCTCTCCAAATTCATGGAAAATTAACTATTATTAACTATGTGAATTTTTGAAAGTTTAAGTGGCTAAAAAATCACTTTAAAAGTTAAGGGTGGATTCGTACCTTATTAAAAGTTTAGAGGGGGATTTACAAATTCTCTTATATTTAAAGCTTACAAGGGGTATTTCCATAATTTACCCTCACCAACGAATAATGTATAATGGCATGACAACAAAATTTCAATGTACATAATAAAAGAAATAATTGTTTTTAATGTAAATATCGCCTATGATTTGCACATGCTAAATATATCAAAATTTCATTACTATTTACATAGCGTGTATACATAACAAATAAGGGTATGAATGAATCGGTTTTGTTTGAGTTTTACTAGAAAGGAAATCAATTCATAATTTATGATTCGTTTTTTTTTTCATCCTAAATAAACCTTAAATTATGATTAGATTAGCAGTAAAATTTTCCAAACTATTCTATAGTGGTTTGGTTTGGTTCAAATTATATCAAAATTGTAATTGGAAAAAAAAAAAAAAAAAGCTTTGTCTAATCTTTTACATTTATAAGGAAATTCATATATTTAAAATTGAAAAAAAAATTGATATGAAAATAATTGACACTTGTTAGTAAATATTGACATCAAACTAGGGTTATATTTAAAGATTGGTATGAAGATAATTGATATCATTTTATAGATAGAATGTGAAAGTATATATGTATAATTATGGAGGGGAAAAAAAAAAGACTGTTTTAGGGAAAAAAAAAGACTTCTCTAAAAAGTTGAAATTGTAGATTATAACAAAATAAAACATTACATTCAATAGATATGGGCACGGTTTAGTTCTAAACGAGGAATTGGACTTGAATCGCCACTGACAATCCTAGAACCGAAATCGAACTAGTCTACTTGGTTCTAGAAACGGGGTGGAATCATCGGTTCCATCTGATCCTATAAAAAAAAAAGAAAAAATGAAAAAAAGAAAAAGAAATCAAGACATATAAAACTAGAAAAAGGGATTCAAATTAAACTTGAATAGTCATGGCACAATATTTGTAACATGATTATTTGTGCTTCGCACTTATCATTTGTAATAGAAATGTTTGTATTAATAAAACATTTATTTCACTTTTCTTTAATTTTTTTTATTTGACATAAGCATTTCTACTATTTGTTGTATATGAGAGTTATTGCTATATAAGGGCAGTCTTCTTCCCTAAAAAAAATTTTAACTGCAGTAGTTCCCTAGTTTTAGAACTAGAATTGAAACTGGAACCAAACCAGGACTAGCTCCTCTGGTTCTGGTTCTGGTTCGGAATCGGTACACATGTCTTGATCAAAATACGTAGTCCTTTATCAAGTCATTTAGTCTTATTTAATTATTCACCAATATAGTATTTTCACTAACTAATTCATAGCAAGTCATAATATATAATCCTTCATAAAACCATAGTTATAAGTTAAGATAATAATAGTAGGTAGGATGATCCAATATATAAGAAGCAAGAGATGTTAGATATGATATTTAGAAATTAATTAAGTAATGAGAGAGATGTTAGATGTGATATTCAGAAATTAAGGGCTTATACTTTTCATCATATTTTGGTCATTTTGACTCATATTTTATCATTTTTAAATTGATGTTAGATAAAAAATAAATACCGATAAAAGCTGATAGTTTTACTTATAAACAGATCTAACAAATATAATATAGATATAATAAATATATAATACAAATAAATTACAAATCTAGATTTGATATAGATACGGTATACTTAAAAATAAGACAATCGCAACAAACCGTAATTTAGTAACGATCGAACTGAACTTGAAAAAAGCGTGAGTAGTCCTTCACATGGCTTTACCCATAAATAAGGTCATGTTAGGTTTATGCCACATGAGTCATCACATATAACACAGCCCAAATTATAAAAAGTAAGTAAATAAATAAATAAATATATAAATGAAGAAAATCTGAAAATAAGAATACCCGACAACAAGGGAGAAAGAGCAGGCGGCCACCTATAATCTTGGTATTTAATAATCCCTAAAACTAGTTAGAATAACATATGAAATATTTATTTGCTTATCGATTTATTGCAAATTTATTGGTATAAATTTCAATTATATAAAAATAATCATATAAATAAATATTGCATATTTAATATATGGTTTTATGACGTAGTGAATATTTTAATTACATATGATTCTTTGTAAAAAATAAAGTTGCGATGCGATTTTAATATTTTAAAATTATACGATTTATATTTATATAATTTTATTTCTCTGGATTTGTAAAGATGTGTTACATTTGGCAAATTTCCATTTTACTAGCCGACGTCTATCGCCCTTTGTGATCAATTCAATTCTCCAGTTGCTTTTGAGAAATTTTATCAATAAAATCCATTTTATGGATACATAGATATATATCCATTAAAAATAATGTAAACCATATAACGGTGCTCCATAATGATGTAATACGACAAAAGCTAAGGAGAATAATTTTATAAGTCATAATAGAATATGTGGAAGAAGATTCCCCAAATGGATGGTCGGCGCATCTTTCACAAATCTATATATAATTATATTTAAAGGTGTAAAGATACTTATTAATAATTTAAGACTAAATTATTTATGTTATTTTAGTATTGATTATATGTGACAAATTAACGTGGCAAATTAACATATAAAAACATTAAAAATTATCTTATTTGAATACCAAAAGACTATTCAAACATAAAATTCTATTATGTTACCATTTCTAACTATTTATAGTCTATAATCATATCCAATCGTATCATATCATTAAAATATTTTAAATATATTAATTATAATATTTATTTTAATAGTTAAATAATTAAATACGGACGTATACGGTTGCATTCAACATGTCCGTTATTATTTTCCCACCGAATCATGTCTTCGCGGATAAATCCAACTCATAATCGGTCCACCTTTTCCAAACCTTTTCTTCTGGCAGCCTCTAGAGACTGGACTAGACCCTTCAAAACCCATACACAAGTCATTCCCGAAACCACTTTTTGGTTAATTCCTTGGTTTTGTACCTTGTTTTTTTTATTGTTTTTTGTTTTTTTTTTCTAAATTTGACGATAGATTATCTTGCAAACTAACATTTATTATGCATTTAATGGAATCGGTAGTCTAAGCATTTGATAAATGATAAGTAATGCTAATAATTGGCCAAATTAATCAGATAAGTAATTCGGGTAATAATTAATAACCACTATGCATGTGATGGCTGGGTATATGTTAGCAAAACTATTTCTAGAAATACCCGCCAGAGGATATATGGAATTCATAGATTGTCTTGGAGTTATATATTAGTAAGGATGATAATATTGTATATTATAAATTACATTTTCTAATCTATAAAAAATAGGTTAAATTTTTACATTGTAATTCTCATACCATAATCATCATTTTATTTATAATTATAAAATAATAAAAGAGAGATAAAATATAGGTACAATAACTTTCCAAATATTAAGATATTTGGGAAAAATAAAAGACAAAAACAATCCAATAGGTTTTAATTCCACCATTAATTCCTTAATGCGATTCAACCAATACCATAATTATAAGATAAAAAAAGGGATATAGATACATAAGACAACTTCACAAATGCTAAAATATGGAAAAAAGATAAAAAAAAAAAAACTAACAGATGATAATGTTAGTCGTTAATGATTAATTCAATCAAATGGATACTATAAATTTAAAATAAAAAGAAATGAGATATAGATATAATAGCTTTCCAAATGCTAAGATATAGGTAGAAAAAACACTAAATAAATATTAATCTCATTTGTTGATCATTAACATAATCCAACGGATACCATAAAGTATACAGATAAAGAAAAAAATCTAACATCTTTAATCACATCGGTCGATCATTAACGCAATCCAATGATATAATACACAAAAATTTATAAATACACCAACAAACTTTTAAAATCTCTAACAGTGCTAAATTACGAAATCTTTGCAAAAAGATTAATTTCAACCCTACAGTTCTTCTAACAACTTAATTTATTGCTTACAAAAATACAGTAAAAACATTTTCAACATCGAGGGAGGATTTTCAAGTAAATCTTAGAACATGAAGCAAATTACTGTGCAAGTCATCGATCAGCCAAAACGTGTTAGTTATTATTAATTTTCAAAATCCCAGGGTCAAACCAGCTTGCGCCGTCGGTTTAGTCCACCATCAACGGGCTACATATACCGAGACCTTTTCTCTCGTTTTTTCACACTCATTGGTGAATATTTTGACGTTGTCTTTTCCAACTTGAATAGCTTTTTTATTAATTCACATACGCACACATAGAATTTCATGGGATCAATTTCTGCTTCAATAACTACTCCAAAGTTCCGGTGCTTCGATTCTTCCAACTCTCACGGTGAAACCATGTCAACTTCACCAAACAGCATCAGCAACAACGGCTCCTCCGGTTCGAACCTGCCGGTTCAGGACAATCTTCCTGGTCGGAAGATTGTCTCGGAGAGTTTGGTTATGTTCTTGAAGATGTTCCCCACTTAACTGATTACTTGCCTAAACTCCCTGTAACACCTCTTTCTCTCCCTCTCTTTCCCCCTCCCTTCCTCGATAAAACTGTTCAGTCTATCATCTGACCATTGAGATAACTGTTACGATGGCTGTTGAATTAATGGAAATGGGTACTTTCTTTGATCAGATGATGAACCTGGTAGATGGGACTATAGAATAACCCTGCATGTATATTGTGGTATATATACATACATATATACTTGTATTGTACGTACGTGCGTGTATGAAGTGATCGTCTGCACGGATTATGTTCTGTCAACGTATTCTGGTGCTTGCTTATCGGAAATTGGCTTCGAATCCTTAAATGGTGTTTCGTGTGAGGGAAATATGGATTAAATTGGGTCTGCTTGCATGCTGGGTTTGATTGTTTGTTTGAGCATGATCGTGTTTTTTTTCTTTTAGTTGTAGTTTCCAAAGATGTTTTCTGCTTCTTACATTATAAAAATTTCTACACGTAGTGGCATGTCTTGTGAGTGTGTCTTTCTTTGTGTATGTGTTCCATGTGGGGATCAAGTTGTGCTTTTGGAATGTTACTCTTATTGCTGTTCATGGCTATTTTAGGATACATAAAAAAGGAAATTTTCTTTTTTGGGTTTTGATATTTCTAAGTAGGATTTCCCATTTAGGTGGATTCGACAGAAAAGTTATGATTTTTTCCTTTCGTAAGTTTGTCTTTGAGAAATGGATCAAGCTTTAGTATTTCCTCTGATCATTGGGAAGTTAGTTAAAATTTTGTGATGTGGGATTTAATTGTAATTTGGATGACATATTGGGAATTAGCAGTTGGACCAATATTTACAATCACTTTGCGGAACTTTTAAAGCAAGATTTTTTTTGTAACATTAGTTCATTGGTCATGAATAAATGGGTGTGATCGTGCTTGTAGAATATAAGTTGCTAAAATTAGTGTTAATTGTTTATTCATTTGGGATTTTGCAGACATATCCTAATCCATTGCAAGACAATCCAGCCTATTCGGTTGTCAAGTAAGTGCTAGTACTTGAATTCCAAGCTGATTCTCATTTTTGATGCTTTGTATTTACTCTTATGCGAGTTTTCTTAAATAATTTTGTTCGATGTTGTCGTGAACAGGCAATACTTCGTCAATATGGATGACACGGTACCTCAAAAGGTAATAGCCAAGAGATGTGATGCAAATATACCCTGCAAAATAATTAAAAGCTGGAGATGTAGTTTGGCATGTCTGTGTGTAGGAGAAGTCCTAAAACTTGAATGTGAGGCTTATAGATAGAGAACCATACCGGATTTGATAGGCTAGGGCTTTTAGATCAGATGGTAGATAATTTACAGCCATTTCAGCTCTCATTTTGAGCATTCTATTATTGCAATTATTTATATAGACACATTTTTGTCAGATTGTTGTTCAGAGAGACAGCGCACGGGGGATACATTTTAGACGGGCTGGACCACGGCAAAAGGTTAGTGTGCTACCATCGTTCCCTTCAGCTTCTTGCTTTTCGGACTAAAATCCTAAGAATTTATATCACAGGTGTATTTTGATTCGGATGATGTCCAAGCATGTATTGTCACATGTGGAGGCCTATGCCCTGGTTTAAACACTGTAATAAGGGAACTAGTGTGTGGATTGAACCACATGTATGGTGTCACCAGGATTCTTGGTATTGAGGTAAATGCAGCATCCATTTTAGAAATTTAGGACGCTAAAACAATGAATTAGTTTAATGATATCAAAATGTACGTATGCAGGGGGGTTATCGGGGATTCTATGCCCGAAATACTACTTCTTTGACTGCCAAGAGTGTGAATGATATACACAAACGTGGTGGAACTATTCTTGGTACATCAAGAGGGGGGCATATAACCTCAAAGATTGTTGACAGTATACAGGACCGGGGCATTAATCAGGTAGACTATTAGTGTGAGCTTACATATTTATAAAGAAATCCTAGCCCTGCATGAAATAGAATTGAATTATATATGTCAATGTAAATATTTCAGGTTTACATCATTGGAGGAGATGGAACTCAGAAAGGTGCATCGGTTATTTTTGAGGTAAGCACCCTTTCAAAAAAGGCAGTTTTGCCCTGTCTCGGTCAAGATTGATGAGTGAAATCCTTCTGCCAAAATTTACTTTATGATGGATATTTTATCTGTTCTATTTGTGTACACTCTGAATATTTTTTTTTTTTCTTTTTTTTGCAGGAAGTAAGAAGACGAGGCCTCAAAGTGTCTGTGGTTGGTATTCCGAAGACAATAGATAATGACATACCGGTACTTAAGCTGCCCTCATATTCTAGGCTATGTTTTTGTTTCTACCATTTTCTAAATTGAGATTTGTTTTTTTGCAACTTAGGTTATAGACAAGTCATTTGGTTTGATTCTGCCGTTGAGGAGGCTCAGCGGGCTATCAATGCAGCTCATGTTGAGTCTGAAAGTATAGAGAATGGAATCGGAGTGGTGAAGCTAATGGGCCGCTACAGTGGTAAGTCTCAATTGACATATACAGGAAAATCTAATTGCATCTCAATTAGAACTTAGAAGACTTGGCATCTCATGCTGGCCTGCCTGGACAAATAATTTCTCTCACATTGCAAACATTAGGAGCTGCTAAACAAATATTTACATGGTAAATTGGAATGTGATAAGGTGATCATGAATAATAGCAGTTTCCTTCCTTCACTAGGTCCTCGTGTGTATCAGTCCAAACTGTTATTTGCATCTCATTGGCATGCTATTCTTTGGTATTGTCAAAGTTGACAGAATTGATCATTGTCCTGCAGGATTCATTGCAATGTATGCTACTCTTGCTAGTCGAGACGTGGACTGTTGCTTAATCCCTGAATCACCTTTTTATCTTGAAGGCCCTGGTGGACTTTTTGAGTACATTGAGAAAAGACTCAAGGAGAATGGTCATATGGTTATTGTGATTGCAGAGGGCGCAGGACAAGAGCTATTTTCTGAAAGTATGCGAACCATGCACCAGGCAGATGCTTCTGGAAATAAACTTCTCCAGGATGTTGGTTTGTGGATTTCTCAAAAAATCAAGGTAAACGAGACAGGCATATGAACAAGTGATCGCATAATCTTTGTTTTGCTAATGTGTGCTGTGATTATTACTTAGTAAATGTTGTCTCCTTTCCCTTATAACATCGTGTTTTCTGTTTTTTGGCAGGATCATTTTGCTAAACACCCAAAGATGTCTATAAATCTCAAGTACATAGGTTGGTATGCTGATACATTGCGTCTTTTCAATAATTTCCGGATCAAATCACGGTTTTGTAGTAGTCACATCAGTATTGACATAAGTTACACCCTATAATCTCTTGTCTCGCAGATCCTACCTATATGATTCGGGCAATTCCCAGCAATGCATCTGATAACGTATACTGCACACTCCTTGCTCATAGTGCCATCCATGGTGCGATGGCAGGCTACACGGGATTTACCGTCGGTCTTGTTAATGGGAGGCATACCTATATTCCTTTCTATGTAAGCTTTTCTTTAGAAGTTTTACAATTCCTTAATCTAATGTGGCTCTGTTTGGTCTTTTTCTTCATATTGTTGTTAATACTGGGCATGTTGTTTCACAGAAAGGTTTTCTGTACATTTTTTGAACAGTTTTTATAACAATAGTTTTGAAACCATTGAATATTTGCATTCAAATATCTGTGCTGAAGTGTACATTATCACTCGCAGAAAATTACCGAGGCGCAGAACAAGGTTGTGATTACAGACCGAATGTGGGCAAGGCTTCTCTCGTCTACCAATCAACCAAGTTTCTTGGATCCTAGAGATATCAAAGGAGAAACCAAAGATGAAAAGCAACGAACGGATGCAGTAGTTGTTGAAAATCACCTGCAAGAAAACAACCTCTAAGAAAAGTGACTTAGACTTCTCAGCAATAGACGGTATGGGTATGTAGTAGTGTATAACAGGATTGAGTCAACTAGTGGTCGTTTCTATTAAAGTATAGCTTTTCCCTCCTCCCATACGCGTACTCCTACAAGGAACCTTGTATATGTAACTTCCTTGTGGTGGTGTATGCGCGCGATACGATATTCTAATAGTTATAGCATCTAAAAGCTACTCACCGCGGGTGTGCTTTTTATCTGATTATTTTTTGTCAAGACAGAGTGTTTCTCGATGAGCATGTATCTCGAATAAAATCTCTCCTTTCTGGAGTTCACTGTTGAGAATCCAGTATTGTTAATATGTTGTTTGATACCTGGATCATTTGCATTGGAATCTATGATCACTTTTTTTCATATCATTATAACGACAGTATGATTAAACTCTCATTAGAACCAGTAATTTCGATTTGATGGAATCCTATTCAATGAAAGAAATCAAAATGAGAGTAGTCTTGGCTCATCAGGTCCTTCCCTCGAATTAATCTAGTAGCATAATGGTACCAAGGAAGATTTGGACACATTCAGATTTCATAAACATCTTTTCTAACTAAGTGTCTTGGGCTGCATATGAAAAATCATGGTACAAAGGCTTCTGTTATGAGCCTGGGATAGGATGGCATGATTTGTGAAATGGTGGTGAAGCTTAATTCATATGCCCTTATTGTGTATCTTTTAGTATTTCATCTGGGTGTGGGTGGGCCGCATAAGGGACCATGTGCATGGGGTGATTGAACCCATTCCTTATGCTAATAATCTATTTTGAATCCTTGCAAATTTGGGATTTTTAAGGGGATGGGCAAAAACTCAAAACATTATTACAAATTTTTATGATAGATTTTGGACCTTTAAAAGGTTTTTAAGAGGAAGAGGTTTTTAGAAAGCTAACTTGGTATTTAGGATGCCCAAATTGTGTCTTTCTAATGTGGTGAAAGTAGAGATGGAACAAGGGAGTAGGGGGTCTAGCTATTCATAAAATGGTTTTTTTTTTTTTTTTTTTAATTTTTATTAATTAGTGCCTAAGAATTCATTAGGCTTACCTAGGGATGAGCGGTTACAGAGTGGGTAGGATATGAAGTGTTACCCGTATCCTATTTTGTATGCTACATGGTATTAGATTTGATATCCGAAACCTATCATGTGGTATCTTTTATCCACTCTTTATCCTGTGCCCTGTACCTTATAAAACCTACAGAGTACAAGGTACCCTATAGAACGTGTTGATTTACTTATGAAATATCTATTTTTTTTTTCATATTTTCATAAATTTCAGGTTTCTAGTATTTTATATTTGTAATATATTTAACTACCTTAATTTCATACATTCACTATAAATAGCATGTGGAAAGGAATTTTAAAAGTAATTTGTTAATATCACAAGTTCTGTAATATGTAGAATCTATTTATACGGGAAAGCTGAAACTTATAACAAAAATCTATCGAACACGTTTATATGATATTAAACAAAATTGTAGAAATTATAGCAGAATCTAAAATAAAAAACTTTGGAGTAATTTTCATATTAACTTGTCGTACAAAATAAATAGCATATCCATATAATTTGGGAGTTCACGTATATACATACAATTATAGGTATTCTAAAATAAAAATAACAAGTGTTTCTAAAATAAAATAGTACAAATTCTTTTATAGTAAAATTTTTGGAAGATAACTTGCAAAATAATAATCTTGAATAAAAAGTGGTCGTCAAATAAAAAATGGAGTATTGTTATTTATTTTGTGTATATTAATATTGCTTTATAATATTTACTAAGACAGATATAATATACCCTAAAATATGTACTAATACAGGCTCCAGGTGGATACAAGGTATGAAAACCTCATACTTGTACCCTACCCTGTGAAAGCAGGTTCCGTAAAATCTATACCCAGACCCTATCCTGTAACCTTTAATACCCATCTGGACTCTACTCAGTCGAGTAGGGTCCGAATGGGTACCCTATACAACAGGGTTACCTGCTCACCTCTAGGCTTATCGATGTGAGAATACAAAATCATGTCAGAAAAAAAAAAAAGATCATAAAATTTTTCGTGAATTAAGAAAAATATATTTTTTAATTGATTCTTAAGATATAAAAGTACTTTTCCATATTAGTAATCCCTTAATTGCTATTTTTTACTTTGCCAACAAGGCATTTTATGAATGTCCTGTTTTTTAAATTTCCAACAAATAAAATTCTTTATTTCTATCAAAGTTTAATGGACTATTTGCAACCTCTAAAGTTAAAAGGTATACATGCCTAGCAAAAATCTTAAAAAGTATATTCAATTTCCCAAGACACTTAAAAAAGGACATGACAAGATCCAACCTCCTTCATATGCTGCCCTTGCCAGTGCCCGATGGCCTGCATGAAAGGGCGAGTCCATTGTGACCCACCAACAGATCAAAGTATAAACTTAGACCCTCTAACATCCTGAGTATGCCTATAAAGATGAAAGTCATTAAAATGGCACCTAAGGATGTCACAAAGATGTGAAATAAGTGAGGTCCTTGTAAGCCATTCATTGTGTCAAAAGGAAGCATCATTTGCTTGCATTCTAGGAATCTTTCTATGCTGTTTGCCTGTAGATTGTTGATGGGAAAAAGGAGAACACTATAATGCCTAGTAGATCATCAATGATTTTTTATTTATCTTTCTTCCCTTTCCATCATCCTTAAATTTGAAACCACCAAATGTGTATTTTCTTGTGTTTATATAAAAACTGGGCTTCATAGATTCTTGTCAAAATTGTCTACTTCTACAATTAGACTGATATCCAACCAATGTAGTTCAAATCTCAAATCCTATTATCTCCAAAGGCAGAGGCCTCAACTACAATCGCTTAAAATGGGAATATTAGCAAGTATAAATTAGCTTTAACAAATGAGGCACACCACAAATTTTACTCTCAATTTACTGAATTTTGTTGAATGGCCAAAAAGCCCACAACTATTTGTAACAAAGTCTGCTATTAATAAGAATGGGATATATATATTGGAAATTCTTTATATATCTTTGCTCATAGTCAATAAAAAATCTTCTACATATGTTAATCTAGTCATCTAGGTCCTCCAAGTTTACATACCATAAAAGGTCTTTATATATCATAAAAAAAATAATAATAAAAAAAAGAGGTTTATCTGGTTTAATGATTTGCAATATAGGTTTTGGGGTTGGGACAGAATGATTAATTTTAAGACTGGCTTTAATTATTTTTGGTTGAATTAATTAAGAACTAGATGGACGAAATGATGGATTTTAAAACTGGCTTTAATTATTGTTGGCTGAATTAATTAAAAACGACTAAGGTAAGAGAAAGCCCAACACCTTATTCTCATTATCTACAAAATAAACAAAAGGTTCTTCACTATAGATTGATACACATATATTTTCCAAATTATTTGGGGTTTTACTTTTGAAATGTAAAAAATTTCATAATGTACACCTCTGCAAATAAGGTAAACCATTCCTCGGTTCCTCCTCTTTACCTCGATTAAGTGGCTAGCCGTGTGGTGACGTTGAAGATTGAAGATTGAAGATAATATGTTTGTGAGAATGAACTTTTGTCTTGTAATCTCAGAGCCAGACTTCTCCTAGGGTCGGATCAGAATCGGGATCGATCTGGATCATCACCGGCAGTTTGCAAGGGAGAACCGTCCTGGTGGGGCAGCTTTGAATTCGCGGTTGGACCTGCCGGGATGGCAAGCCCTTGCCGGTTCGCTATGTGGGACCCGCCAGAACCGACGGGTTCAAACCATTTAACTGAAAAAAAAAACAACCAGCAAAATTGGGTAACTAAAATTAGTGACTAATTAAGAAATTTTTCCTTAAGAATTAAGTGTAATATAATAAGTTTTTTTTTTTTCCACACATTGTATTTGCATTGGGTAACTAAAATTTTGTAGTGGATTTTTTTTTTTTTTTTAAATTCGTACGGTTCGAAACTGCGAGACCTGTCCTCCTGAGTCGACAGGACCATGGTTCGTACTCGCCCCGTACTATAGACGGGACTGCTCTAGGTCTGTAAAAAGGGGAATTGGACTTGGCGGTTCAAGTTACTATTTAGACCCGAACTAGAACCGCATACGTCTACTCATAGCTAAATCTTTTTTAAATACGCCCAAATCTTAATTGTACATACAATCACCTAATACAATAGGAGTGAAATAGAATGGTATTTTTTACGTTGTATTTGATTGGCACAAAGGAATTGACATTGTATGTCTCTATTACTGTGAAATAGCTATTCTCTTATTTAGTTTTTAGAAAATTTTACCATAAAGAATGTCTATTCTATATAACATGTAATAAATAAGGAATCCTTATTCATTTTATTCACAAGAGGAATAGCTATTCCTTATGAAAATAATCTCTCTCTTTTTTTTTCCAAATATACTCTTAATTATAAAGCGGATGAATTGCTATTCCATTTTAACTTTATTCAATTCCAGTAAACTTAACGTGATGTTATAATAATATAATATGGTTACCATTAGGTATGGATAGAGGATAGTTGTTCTTTTGTTTGGTTAATAGAATAGATTTGTTGTTTATTTGTTTGGTCGGCAAAATAATTTTGAGGAATCAGACCTCATGTAGTTGATAAGAGTATCAAAATACCTTTCTAAGCAATTTATCCTAAATTGTATCTTGTTTTTTAAAATAAAACCTAATGTGCAAAATGTGTGCATATATATTATTAAGTCGTAACAAAAATTTTAACATATATAAACATTTCAACAGTCTTTATATTGTGTCATTTCTATCACCATTGATAACTGATAAGTTAACATATCAAACCTTACAATAAAATTAACATAACTCTATTTCCAATTCATTTTTTTTATCTCGTTGGGCCTCATTCTTTTTCATTAGCGGATTCATTTATGTCCAGCCTTTTCTTTTCTTTTTTTTTCCTACCTAACGGATAAAAATTTTTCCCATAATGAATTATATATAACATATATAAGGGTGTACATATTTAACGTTTTACATATATATCGTTATAACATTATCTGTATACAATGTTAAAAATATATGTATGTAATGTTTATACCAAAATTTCATATTGTAATGTAATAATACTATGTGTATAATGTTATAATACAATCTATAAACAATGCTTATATGTAAATTACTTAATATGTAAAAACCTACATATAACATACTATACATATTTAAAATATTATATATATATTATAATATTATCTATGTAAAATGTTACAAATATTATCTGTATATAGTATCTTTTAATAATAATAATAGGATTTAATCGCCCCTTATTTATTTAGTGTAGCTTTATCTTTTTTTTTTCTTTTTTCTTCCCCTCAGATAAACTCTTCAATTTCGGATAAAAATGAAAATGCCAATTAAATGGGATACAATCATAGAAGCGAAGTTACGCAGAAATTAGGACATTTTTGGCGTTCTCGAGACTAAGATATCCTTGTACAAGTAATCCTTTTATCAAGCTTTTGAGTAATATACACGAGACGCAAGCCATGGAGATCAGCTTAATTATCCAACCTTAAACTTCTGTCCGAAATCGGGAATACCGTTATCTATTGGGACAAGCTTTGTCCGTAGAATAGGATACATTGCGTTAGTGAAGTATGTCTGAAGTAATACGACTTTCTTAATGTCTCTAGATATATTATAATTTTTTTTTCTCGTAAGAAATCTTGGGTAACAAATAAATGATTAACTAATAGGACTTTTAATCAAAGCAAATAAAGAATCAAACCGAACCAAGGTTATTAGTATAAGTAAAATACGGCTTTTTGTCATTCAACTTGGGATCGAACAGGATCAATTCGAAACATAAACTACTTTCTATTAATATATAAAAAATAAGTAATATATATTATCAACATTTCATTCTAATTTTGTTATATATATATATTGATCAATGTCATCTCTCATCTTTCAAGTGGACTCACACATTTTCACTATCACCTAAGATGCAACATCCCCATGACATAATGCTATATAATCTTAATTCTTCTGTAAATTTTCCTTGAGTTGTACATCAATGTTTGATTAAAACTTTAATATTAGTATTATCAATTAGGATAAAGTGTTGGTAACCCCTCAACCGTTAACAGTAGTTTTGATTCGAGCGGTACGTCCCATTTAGGGTTTGAATCAAATTATTATAATTATGGTTGCATTTAGTTTGGTCCTTGAACAAAATCACCACACTTGATTGAAACTGTCCAGCTTAATTTATATAAGCTCGCTGGCCCAAAAACATAACTTATACAAACCCTCGCCAATTATTTTGATTTGTGTTTTAGATATCAAATTATTAATCTTACTCAATTTCTGGTAACATTAGATTAGAGACGTGGAAATTAAGATTATGAAAAGTTGTAAAAACGTTTGTGTTGTATCATCTAAAATGCTAATGTGGCATCAACTTACTAGTCGGCGTGTGAGTGGAAGTCATAGTATGCCTCCTTGTCGATACATAGGTTTAAGTTTTTAAACAAGTTTATTTTAGTTACATTTATAAGTTCAATAATGTCGAATGCAATGGATTAAAAGAGTAGCTATTCCTTTCATATTATATTTCACACAATGCTTTACTCACGGTTTAATCTATTTCACGAACCAAAATTTAGTATAATATCTTTTTATCTTACAGTGTTTGGTTTTTACTGCGGTATGAGATAAAAGAGAATTGTATGATACATATAATACTTACAAGTTTCTCATATCATGTTTGGTGTATTAAATATAATATGAAATATATATTTTATGTTTTATGTTATTTGTCATAAACAAGTATTATAGTTGGTGATAGTGATTGTGTGAATGATGGTGATAATTTAGTGGTAGTTATATGATGATGGTGATGAAATTTGTTACTAGTATTATATTATAGTAGTAATGGTGGTGACGGTAATGATAATAGTGGTGATGATAATGGTAACGTGGTGTACTCTTATTATTGTAATGCCCCTAGAAGATGCATGTACACCGGAGCACTTTGTGAAATAACATAGGACAAAGAGATCAAGATGAACAGAGTTGACCCTCTTAAGGTTCTGAGTATTTCATGAAAATCATGAAATGACATCTAGGAATGGCACAAAGATGTCAAATGAGTAAGCTCCTTGTTAGCCCTTCATTTAGTCAAATGAAAGCATCATTTGTTTGGAGTCAAGGAATCTTTTTATGTGGTTTGCCTGTAGGCTGTTGATGGAAAAAAGGAGAACACTATAATACCTAGAAGATCATGAAAAGGAAGAATATTATCATCCTTAAATTTGAGACCACCAATTTCTCACTGTCTAACAAGATATTTACAACAATTTGAAATACTGGAAAAATGTAATAGTTACGCTAAACCATTTCTATATCATGCTGAAAAGTCAAGGAGGTACTATATGTTATAGAATCTCTTAAATTTATACCAAAATTCAATATTTAAGCTTATTGTTATAGTATCATGTACAATAGCACAAGTATATGGGAATTAAACAACTCACTTAAACTATTAAAAATTTGTTAAATATTGATTTCTCATATATTTTTTAATTAGAAAGCTTATGACACTGAAATAAGTTGATTAATATGAAAAAATTCGATAGGTATTGTATACTACATATGATATACACGTAATGTGTAACTACTAATGATTTTTTAATACGTCATTGGATGAATGATAACTATCTTAAAAACTACTCACTACATCATCCATATGTTAAAATATAATTGGCACAACGTGTATATGCACGTAGTATATACTTCTCATTGGAAAATATTGAACATGTGGCTTGATCAGGTAAGATAAGATCAATTGCATCAATTGCTCAACTTTTGGAAAATATATGGAAGAAAAAAGGATAAGCCTCGATAACGTAACAATGATCTAGAAACTAGAAATCGTACTTAAAATGATCGCAGCAAAGATTAGCATCGATACTTGCAAGTGGCAACTATCTCAAGCCTAAGGCTATCGATTCTTTAATTACACTTACTTTGACTCAATCCATATGCATTTAAGCTTACATGGAGTCTGTTTGGATGGTCAGTTTTTTTATTTATATTTGTATCTGTATCTGATCTGCATCTATATTTTATTTGTATCTAATCTGTATTATTTATTTGATATTTTTATAAGTAAAATTATCTGTTTTTCATCTGTATCTAATTTATGTTTAGTCTGCTTCTTGATAAACAGATTAAAAACAAAATTCTTTTATTATAACTTGTGATTCAAATTAATCTTCCAAATAATGTTAGACATCTTCTTTCCGAAGTTTTGTTTTCATAACATTCCTTGTTTAACCTCATAAATTTTATCCCTCGGGCTCTTAAATTGGCAACATCTTTATCATACTATATACCCTGCATATGTTCTCAATCCTTTTCATTTTTCAGTATCTGATATGTTAATTTATTGTGACTTCTTTTCTACAGAGGCCATTCCATCCATATAGTTTAATAAGTTAATCCCGAGTTCCGTGATATATAGCTCGACTAATTTGCCAGTTTAATCAACTCGATTTGTGTCTTGAGTTTGAGCTAAATTTTTATATTAATATAATTCTAAAAAATAAAAAATTATATATATATATACAAAGGATTGACTTATGTGAGTTTAATGAAATTAAGTTTGAAGAGATACTTAAAAATTAAATTTAAGTCTGAAATTTTAAATTTGATGGAAATTCGATCTTGAGTTAAAAGCTCGACAGAACATATCTTATTAATTCAGCAGCCTTGATTTTCAAAAAACCTAGCGTGTATGTTTATAAACATTGTCATACGCTAAAATGTTTATACTTACTTATTATATATATATATATATATATTATAAATGATATATATTCTACAACCTATTGAATTGTCTCTTGTTGGAATAACATGAATAAACAAAGGACTTGTAAGAAATAAAATTTTTGATAGTTTTTCAAATGATTATTTATTTTAGGAGAAAATAGTGAGTATTCGTAGAAAGGTAAATATTGAAACTAATAAAATGAATTCATAAGGGCAAAAATGATAACCTTATAAGGTAGAGATAAATTACTATAGAAATTTAACTATAACAACTATTGATAATCCTATGAGTATTGTGAATGCACTTTCAAGTTTACTTAATGAAAAATTATGCAATTTTCCAAGATATATTCACAATTTGTCGAATATATATAGGGTAGGAAAAGAAAACTTATATTAAGAATTCATTTTGATATTCATGATTTGTTTTTAATATTTAAAAATGACTTGTTATATAGTATGGAGTCAAATATTTGATTTATATAAACACATTGAGATTATATAAAATATTCATGAAAACACTGTTGGGTTAATTTAGGATGATCTTTTCGATAATCAAGGGGTAGATTGTATTAGAAGATATCAATATTTAGAGGTTTGAAGTGGTTAAAAAAAAAGAATTAACGCTTTATAAAATGAGTCAAGTAAGGTATCTATCGAGAAAAATTAAGAAAATTAATAAAAAAAATCCCAAATTTGATACCTTAAATAAATTTTACAATATATTAATACTTTATTGGACTTACTTTGTGAAACATTGATTCCTTTTTTTTTTAATAATTACTCAAAACATCAATATTTTAAATCAACTTATTTGTAAATTGCAATATCTTTATATATATATATATATATATATCCAATAATTAAGTTGGTGTGTGAAATAAATATTTAAAGAAGATGGGGATGGAAGCAAGATATAATGAAAACGTGAAATTCCATCTCTGTGATTAAGAAAACCCTACATTATCATGTCGTAAAGAGAATATTCTAGATAAATAATCGGCACTAAATTGAAAATTTTAATTTTTTATTCCAAGAAAATTTTACTCCTCATTTACTTTGTTTAACAAATAAGGTTGCAATGGGATGGAATAGAGTTATGATAGAATTTTCATATTTTAATCTTTTATTCAATGAAGATAATTTTGAAAAAAAGTTATTTTGGTATTAAATTGCTATTTGTAGGTTTGAATAATAAATGAGTATTTAAATTTTTTTTTTATAAAATTACTTATAAAATGGCTAATACATCAACTAAACCCCTAATAGCTAGTAATTAATGTTTGTAGAGGCAGGGATTTATAATTTAAGTCTCATAAACTCAATCATATAATCACTTTTCACATATAATAACTATTATCGTAACTTTGTAAATTTGTAATTTCATCAATTTCACTAACTTAAAAGCAGAACCACATAGTATATTATAGAAGACTCATTGATGTTGGTTTCATTGTTGAATTCAAAATAGTCCTTGCGTTGCTGTGACAGATCAAAGAATCACCTAAAAATAATAGAATAATATTTTAGCAAGGCCGTCTAATTGCCTACTTTTGAACTATCCATTGTTCACGCAAAAAAGAATTTTTGAGAAAGATCAAGTGCTTTAATTTTATAATGTATTAGTTCATCCATTGAGTAGCGTTATCTTATTGTGATGTGCAAATTGGGTTAATTATATTAAAATTTAAGGTATCAATATTTTGAGTGGTTAAATAGAGGTATTAATATTTTGAGTGTAAGTTCATTTAAAGTATTAATATTTTGAGTGGGTAAAAAAATATATTAACATTCAACAAAGTTAATCCAAAAGTTATCAATACTTCACTATTGATGAAAAATTAAAGAGATTTAATTCTAAACTAATTCAAACGTTGATACCTCAAATGAATTTTGTAATTTATTGATACCTTATTTGATACACTTTGCCAAATATAAATATCTCCTTTTAATCATTCAAAATGTTGATTTCTTAAATAAACTTACCTCCAAACATTGATATCTTTCAATGTAATTTACCTTATATAAATTTCTACCAAGAATTATTCATTATATGCAGTTGTTTTTGGGGGCTGTATAATTATAGAAACCATGGATATGTAATAT